>JARACY010000358.1:0-101446 GCA_029255725.1 Scrobipalpa atriplicella
GACAGATCGTTTTGTATTGAAGTGACATTTCTGATACGAACTCAAACTTGCTGTCACTCTTGAGAGCTGATTATAAATACGGGCCTGAGACTACTATTGTTTTGATGCTTACACAAGAGGGTGTCAATGCTCATCAAACTGAACAACGAAATGAATAACGAAAATCGTAATGGTTTTCCATACCAATGGCTGATCTGCTGAGTCATTTTGTATAAGAGTGGGAGATCCAATTTCTTTTACATACTGCAAAAGCCAACAGAAAGACTTGAGTATATCAGTAATGCAAGATTATAGGTTGACAATCAGTCACTACAGTTTAACACACATATATATAAGGTATTTTAAAATTAAATACAAATATTTTAAGGGTGGATTTCTATCATCAAAGTGAAAAACTTTCCTCAAGGAATATAGGTCGAAATATGAAAAATAAAATTGGCCCTCCCATACAAATGGTGTCAGCGGCCGGAGTCAATTTGTATGGGAGGGCCATTTTTTTTTTCATATTTTAAAAGACCTTATATATATCGTAGGTATATGACATTTCATATCCATATATATACCTACGATTGTGTAAAACTGTAGTGACTGAATGGCTCTTTGTCAGAAAAATTTCAGACGTGACAAAAAGGGCTTAAATAAAACCGTTGACGCTCTGCCTTCCCCATTCGGGCTATAGGTGTATTTACGTATGGTTTATAATAAAATGCCATCGCATGGTCACCCCACATCACAACGCAGTATGTCGACAAGTATAAAGATATGAACTGCATTACGAATTCACTTGGTTGCCAAGTCTGGGGGCTATAGCGGTGAGGAGGCGATTTAGGAAATAATCCCATAACCCTCGGGAATATGGTTATGGTGGTATTAAAACCGTTATATTATGGTATAGCAGATGGTTTAGGGTTTAAACGGTTTGGAGTTTTGCCTTGAGTGTTATCATGATCTTGAATATCTTAGTGTGTCTTTCAATAAGTTCCCTCTTTTATGGTTTATCACGACTTTTTCAATAAGTAATGGCATTTGAGGTAAAATTTTCTACATAGACGATAGTCTGATAAATTGTCTCTACGGTAATGAATAGTAGACACTTTTTTAAGATGATTCTGAAAAGGAGACGTGGCAAAAACGGGTGTCAACTGGTTAATCTCTGCCTGTTCCGCTGGGGATTTAAGCGTGATTTTATGGACGTAAGCACGGTGAAAAGGTTAGTAATTAAACCCCCATAAAGCATGGTTTGGTGTAGCATGGTGGAAATGTCAAGGCTTACTGCAGCTTTGGCAGCGAGCAGCGTGAGGGAGAGACCTTAGTTTGGGCCGACTGACAAGGCTGGGCTAAACACGCGATCCCACTGCACTGCTGCAATCTAGTTTTATTGGAAATTTACCAGATTTGTGTCTAAGTTATAACTTATTTTTGTGCCTTTAAATCACGGAAAACAGTCACCCATCTATGCACTCATCATCATCAGGTCATATACGCCGAGGGTCACGAGCCTACCCCGAATTTAGGGCGATGGGGCCTTAGTCGGTCACGTGGGCCCAGTCGGATTTGTCGACTTCACACACAACTTTTGGATTTCTTCACAGGTGTGTGCAGGTTTCCATTATCAGAAAGAAGAATTAAAATTAAATCCTGTAATCCATTTGGTGAGAGCCGGTGGTAATTTAGATCATTTGAGCAGGACTTGTTTTAAACGCCCAAGCAATAGCGCAACATTTATATTCCTTCAATCTCTAAAAAGGGGACGTCTACTATAGAGAGATAATACTGATGATTTTCAGCCTGAAATATCATAAACTAATCTAATGCAATAACTGAAATTCATTGTTCGGCAGTAACTTTAAGTTCGCACCCACGTTCCCGAATCGAGAACCAAAGTCTCTGACCACTACACAACGGAGGCAGTAAGCTTCCAATAAGCACCTAACGAGACCCCCAGCAGTGACATCACATTACACCAGCAAGGAAATTACAAAACAATCTAGGTATAGTCTGATCTGGATCTGATGGGATGATGGCACACAATGGGACATTCAGATGGTGGGTAGATAGCGACATTCCCAGGGTCAAATTGAAATCTCAAGTCGAGGAAATGAGGTAGCAGGCATTAGGCATTCTGGTTTGTCTGCGGACGAAATTAGTGTTTATGTGGATGATGTATTTGTGCTTGTAAAGAAATGTTATCTTTTTTAAATGTCACTATTGTGTGGCTAAAATTGAACAACCCGATGAACCTAGATGTCAGAGTTTTTTAAACCTCTAATAGTCCTTCAACTAGAAGACTTGTACAATTGAAATGAAGTAGTGTAGTAACTAAACTTCCATGCTGGACTGGGAGTGAAAGAAAAACATAAAATGTGCAGGAAGCATTTCCTCCCGGGCATGCTGTAGGAACCAGCTAAGGGATTCGAGGGTTTTAGTGTATTGCAATTTAGGCGATAGGCTGACAACCTGTCACTATAGTGATACACATTTCAGTCTAAAATTGCCCTCAAAACTTGTCAAACGTGGCGGTACGTCCTTTTCTTTGGTCGTTTACGCTCTGCCTACCCCATTCGGGATAAAGACGTGATTATATGTATGTATGTAGTAACTAAAATAGAATGTCTCTGAAATTTCATCAGATTTCAACATTAATTAAGCGGACTACATTAGAAATAAATCAAAAATAATTAAACAACAATAACCTTCCATCAACTTCACTTTTATTTATTTTATTTCGGTTACTTCGGTGTTGTTTGAATTATTTCAACCACGGGGTGAAATATTCCACTTCTGTTATCGTAATTACGATCACATTTTCAGTTGTAACCTCACAACGATAAATCTAGGCAGCCTGAAAACACTTGTATTTGACTATTATTCCAGGATTCACCTGAGGTAATACCTATTTTTCTGTTTTTATTTTTAAAATTATTTTTAATACAAGTTTGCTCTAGCTAGAATTTAGGACTTTTTTTTGCTGGATATAGGTTTGCTACTGACTCCAGTCTAGGTCGGGGGCGACAGAGACGAAGTCGATGATGGAGCGAGCTCACCCAGAAGATGCCTGTTCACTCTAACTTTGAAGTGTTGGGGGTTGTATGCATTCAGAAACACAGACGCAGGTAGAGAGTTCCACTCTTTTGCCATGACTGAGGACTGATAATGACTTACGCAGCCTTAATTGAACTGGCATTTCCACACACTGATGAAACACAGCAAGCTGAAGATAGACTCCTTTCATTTCCTCTTATACAGAAAAGCTTGGAAGATGGATCCTAAACAAAATTACCTTTTCGAAATCTGCCAGTCCACTGATTTTTAAATGGAAAAAGTTATCTTCTTTGATATTGTTAAAATCATAAACGTGATCGTAATTGATATACAGTCAGACAATCTGCATGTCTACATTTTTTAGATTTTACATTTTTTATATTCCGTGACCGTTTATAATTCTGAAAACCTTGCTCCGAATATACTTTAAACGCACGAAAGTTTTATCAAGAATATTTTAACGGCTTTCCAAATAGAAGATTACAATTTAAATAGTGTTGAACTTTATTTTGTAGAAAATAATCTTGTACAGGAATTTAAATAGGATTTTTACAACGCTATAACTTAATTAAAGTACCCACATAAATAATTAGCTGTAATTTTTGTTTGATACAAGTCGGTTTCTTGACCTCTGTCATAGAATTTTTATAATTGAAAATTATAGTATTTATGTATATAAGTATAATGATTTTCTTTTCCTTCATCTTATTTTTCTCAAGACAAACGATCCCATGAACTTTGATTTCAAAGTTTTACACCAACCTACTTAGCCTCTGACATGGTTTACACTTATGCTAACACTATCAGGATAACTGTACCCTCTGATGTACGGAAACTTCTTACTTGTGAGCAGTAGGATCAGGTTTCTTAGGACAATGTCTTTAAAATTCAGTTTCATCATAAAATCATCCATGTAAATGCTAATCGGCAACATGTCAAACGAAATGCTACGCTAAAATACTCTAATTACATGAGTCCACATTTCCGTAACATCATAATAAGCCATTCCGTGTAGCCATTGGGGCATCACATTGCATCAGAGGGGGTATTTAAGGGGGTTAATTTATCAATCATCAATTCTGCTATCTGTCCGTGCCATCCGTACACACTCGATACCATCTCTCTAATTGTTCCTTTTCCGCGTTACTTTTGTGTAGCTAACGGAATTGGAGCCCTGACATTTTTACTTTGAGGAAGAGAAAGGCCTTAAAAGCGTCAAACCTGTATCACTTATGGGGCTGGCAGAGCTTCAACAGCCGTACCCAGTGCCCGGTCGGTCATATCTCTAGAATTTGACTGTCTGTCTTTGCTATAGAAGTCGAGGGGGTAAAATATGTTTTTCTGCGCCTGACAAGTGAGGGATATCTTAGGCTCGTATTTATAAAGCGATCTCAAGATTGAGAGCAATACTGAGTGCGGATTTGACAGGTAATTTTGTACTGGAATGACATTTCTGATACGAACTCAAACTCGCTGTGACTCTTGAGAGCTGATTATAAATACGGGCCTTAAAGTCTACCTGAAAAACGTTTGTCAATGGTTACGTAACAAAACTATAGTTTGCAACTAACTGTTTTATATCGATGTAGTTAGGAGCACGTCTTTATTCTTCAAGTAGGTAAATATCTAAAGAACTACTAAAAAGGTTCTTTGAATAAAAGCAATCAGCCTACAAAACCAATAAATATAACTACATAATCCCTGGCTGGTTCGTATTCTACTAATCATAATAGTGTCTTATTTTTATTGTGTGCATTGTAAATGGGTATTTTATACCAGGAGCCCTAGTTTTGAGTCGAAATGCTGGGAGTGATAGAAAAACATAGAATGTGCCAGCTGCACCTCCCGGGCATTTCGAGGGTTTCAGTGTATTGTACTTTAGGCGATGGGCTGAACCTGTCACTATAGCAATATACATAATTATCTGTAATCCTCAAACTTGTCAGACGTGGCGGAACGACCTTTATTTAGATCGTTTTTGCTCTGCCTACCCCTTTAGGGATAAAGGCGTGATTTTATGTATATGTATGTAATGCGCATACGAAAGAGTCATTCATTCGCATGTGATTTCCATTCGATTCGATTGATTCAAATTACGCCCCATCCCTTGCTTTTCTTATCATTGTGATGTTATATATTTTTTTGGTAATGTAGAGCGAGCAAAGCGCATTTCCTTGTGGCTTAGTTATGAGAAAGCTTTTATTATATTTAGCGTTATTTTTTAATTTACTATTTAGGCTTAGAGTCGAAGATGACAAGATCTCACAAACAATCTTAGGTCTCACGGTGTGCAACGCACTCTGCTATTTCACTAGTATCTAGTTGATAGTAGGTTTTATAGGCTACGGTGCTGTTTACCATCAGGTGGGCCGTATGCTTAGTTGCCACTGTATAAAAAAAAAACAAGCAGAACACATCACAGGGAGTTGTTTGGCTGATTGTAAAAAGTCTGTAACAGCATTACTAGAATCACCCCTATCCGGCCTAAGGGCTGGTTTTCAGTGGAATTCACTTGATTTATTACCCCAGCTATAGCTAGCATGGCAATGTGGGGGGGGGGAGGTCAACGACCCTCGATAACAGTCATATGCTTATCGATACATCTACATTTGCCGTTATAATGAAGTCGAGGAAAACTCAAGAAAAACTAAAGGTAATGATTGTGTATAGGGGGCGCCCGTTGCCGTATAAATAATTTGTGATTGGGGGTTGTAAGTGCTTGGGAATTCCTACTGAATGGTTTGGATTAACTCAAATTATGCTGAATTGTTTAAAAAAAATCTTTACACATTAGAAAGATACATTGATAATCTAGGATTGTCCGATTATGCAGTACTCATTTAATTCCAAAAACTATGGCAAAAACGATGTCTTTTTTATTTATTTTTAATCAGCCTGTTAAACTACTTTGAAAACTTCACCCCGTTCGAAATTCAAAATTCAAATTAACCTATCGACGTAAATTTACCGCCAAAAAGACCACTCGTTACGCCCTCTCGCACGTGCTACGATCGCCAATATCCGGAGAAGACAAGGGGTGCAAAAAGCCCAAAAACTACAATTTATAAGTACAATTTAATGTTCATTGCGTGGTCATTATTGGTGTTTTCATCTCCCTAGCATAAAAAAACATAATATTACGACTTTATCCCTAATGGGGTAGGCAGGACGTCACCGACCTAAATAAAGGTCGTTTCGCTACGTCTGACAAGTTTTGAGGGTTATTTCAGATAAATTGCTGTGTGGCAGGTTGGCTGCCCATCGCCTAATTTACACTTTTTAAAAGACTGAAACCCTCAAATTTTACAGTATGGTTGAGAGGAGAAACAGCTGTCACATTCTATATTTTTTATCATGGGTGAAAAGCATCATGAGGGCTTACCGGCTACGCATTGTACATCAAACTGTACTTGAATATTACAAATTGTTTTTTTTTTGCCGGGCTGGTATCAGAGGTATGATCGGAGGGTTAAGAGTGACCTGGAGTGCGGTGATGGATGATGGGGGCTGAATTGATAATTTCTAGGTCAACGGCTGGCTTGGACGGTTTGTGAATTTGGATTTATGATAGTGTTTTTTACAGTGAGGTTAGCATAGGGTTTGCCCATTTTTAACGCCAAATATTTTTATTCGTTCGGAAATCATCGACCAATCATCAGTCAAGAGTCGACAAACGACATGATGAACCCTGGTGCCACAGTTTTTAAACTGTCCAATAGCTGCGCTGTAATAGGTCTCTTCTCTGAAATGGTTTGTTTACCGACCACTATCAAAGACAGTGAATAGGACCAGCTAGAAGAAGGAGTAGAAGAAGAAAAAATAGAGGGAATACTAACCTCATCGCAAGCAGAACACCGTGGTTTAAGCGCCTCAGCGTGATGTCTTCCACAGTATAACCTCCCATCCTTCCAGAAGTACACCAGGTCCACCAGCAGCTCCTGGCAGGCGCTGCAGACGAAGCATGCTGGGTGCCACCGGGCCGACGGACCAGCTCGTGCTGCTGACACGCACATGTCTCCCGCTGACATGGACTCCTCGCACTGTGGAAGAAATTTGAGGTTAGAGGTTTGATGAAGAATACTCCCCAGTATTTCTCTAAATTAATTTTGAAATTCTTGTTTGACAAGCATTCTTTAGGTACAATTTTTTGACGCAACCATCAACATCTAAAAAAAATTCTTATACATTGTATTTTGATAAAAAAAACGCATATACCTACGAACGAAGAAAATGAGCCTATTGACATGCTTAAATTTTGACATACAATTGACATGCATTGTGATTTAAATGGTTGTCATAGATGGTCAAATTTGTGAACATCATAGATATTGGATAAAATAAAATGTAACAAGACTGAATGCCGAGGATTATTCTTATTTGATTAAAGTAATTATTTACAACAGAGAAAAATAAAATAAAGTATTGAACAGCTGTAACCAGAACTTCATTACAAAGCCTACCAAAATACTAAACTCAAACAAATTCATATAAAACTATTTCCGCAGACAGTTTTCCTAATAAACCATTTACAATAAGGCTCGTATTTATAAAGCGATCTCAAGATTGAGTGCAATATTAAGGCTCGTATTTATAAAGCGATCTCAATATTGAGAGCAATATTAAGTATGGATTTGACAGGTCGTTTTGTACTGAAATGACATTTCTGATACGAACTCAAACTCGCTGTCACTCTTGAGAGCTGATTATAAATACGGGCCTAAGTATGGACTTGACATGTCGTTTTGAACTGAAATGACGTTTCTGATACGAGCTCAAACTCGCTGTCACTCTTGAGAGCTGATTATAAATACGAGCCTTATTGAGAGCAATATTAAGTATGAATTTGACAACCCGTTTTGTACTGAAATGACGTTTCTGATACGAATTCAATCTAGCTGTCACTCTTGAGAGCTGATTATAAATACGGGCCTAAGTATCGCTACCGGCCCCTAAGTCACTAACCACTTAAGAAACCTCTTTGCAATCGCGGTAGAAAAAATGTTATGGAGTACTCCTTATGGGGAACAATCGACGACCTTCAAGGTCCTCGACCGACCGAGGTCATGTTTCTAGCCAAAACTATAGACAAGGGGAAACCAAACAGTCTGAAACCATGTTTCCGCCTAGTGGTAGTGGTAAGTGGTAAATAACTATACATCTGTTACTAGTAAAATAAAATAAAAAATAAAAATAGCCTTTATTTGATTACTTTATTATTTGGTCTACCTCTTTCTCTTTTACCAGTTCTTACGTCCCATTGTGTAATTATCTGTGTCCATTTTCCATGATTTTCTCTTAGCATATGCCCTGTCCATCTCCATTTTAATTGTCTTATTCTCTTCATTACGTCATCAATTTTAGTTTTTTCTCTGATTTCACTTGCCCGTACTTTGTCTTTCAGTTTCAAATTGAGCATACACCTTTCCATCGATCTTTGGCATGTTATTAGCTTTCTGGTTAAGTTTTCAGTGAGAGCCCATGTTTCACATCCATAGGTTAGGCATGGTAGAATGCAGGAATTATATATTTTTCTTTTGATTGAAATTTTGTGGTTGCCCTTCATTACTTCTGTTACTAGTAGAACAAACAATATAAGCTGCGTAGAATCTAAGGTGTTTAATTGTCTCATGTGCCAATAATTTTAGCTGGTTCACGCGGCCTTTCAGACGGAAAAACAGATGTATGAACACTTCTGCTTGGTGCCCTAAAATAAGTTCTAAGGAGTTTAGGTTTTAAATTATTGTGTATTATGGGGAAAAGCTGCTTCTTTTTTAGAAACAGCACCCATTATTAAGGCCCGTATTTATAAAGCGATCTCAAGATTGAGAGCAGTATTAAGTATGGATTTGACAGGTGTAGATGTGCTGAAATGACATTTCTGATGCGAACTCAAACTTTGCTGTCAGTCTCAAGTGCTGATTATAAATACGGGCCTTAGTCGTCTTAAGAAAATAGGAAAATAAAAATTAAGTTGGTACGTCATCAAAACTTCTTTTGTATCAAAACTAAAATCGTTAACGCGTAACTCATCAAGAATTAGTTATAATTAATGTACCACCTTAGGCTATGTTTTATTATTCCAAAGCCTTATAAATGTAATTCATTGACAATTATGATAATAGGTTGCAAATTGCGTCCTTAAGGCTAGGAAATAGTGACGTCACAGTGGTTTTATCATTCAATCATTCGGCTCCATGTTCAGCTCTTTAGGTTATAATATAATAGGTTAGGTACTTTGTTAGCACATCTAGTATTACTAAGGCCCGTATTTATAAACAGCACTCAAGAGTGACAGCTAGTTTGAGTTCGTATCAGAAATGTCATTTCAGTACAAAACGACCTGTCAAATCCATACTTAATATTGCTCTCAAACTTGAGATCGCTTTATAATTACGAGCCTAAGTGAAATGCTATACATCAGCCACAATAATCCTCTGCCGGACATGGACAACATAGGCTTTCTGGAGGGTAATTGTCATACTCAACCACCATCTTGGCTCGCCACCCATAACAGGCGGATACCTATTTATGCAAGGAGTGCCAGATTTCATTCACTGAGAATTCTGTAGCCAGTTCTTTGGAAAAATTGAATATTAGAATGTGCAGAACTGCACCTCTTTTATACATAGTTTATTACTTTTTATTTGTTTATTCTTTAATATTTAAATATTTGATTTTTGATGTTCTTTCTATTTTGTTTTGTATCAGTTCATATTATACTTTCATAGCAGCAAGACGTATTTTTCCTTGTAAAGTAGAACTCTTCATAAAAGGTGCATCTCAAGCGCTCCAAGCAGTAGCCAAGACCAGCTGGTGATATGATATTCAATACTGCGCTCAATCTGCCAGCAAAGCAAAGTTAGTATTAAAACTCGCCAAGTGGAGGAAGCCTATATCCTGCAGCGTACTATTAATAGCTATTTATAGTTATAGTAAATCGATAATTGTAATGATATAACACATAATAAACTAGATGCGACCTTCCCTTTGCCGCGGCGCACGCGCAGCCGGCGGAATGCGCGCAGTGAATCACGCGCAGGATCTAAAATAAACACTCAATGATTGAAGGATTCCACTCCCATGAGTTACTAGTTACTCCATTGTAAGTCTATACTAGATCTTTCTTAATATACTAGTATAGAATTAAGATGCACACAACATCACTAAATCTTCATTAAAATTGTCTATCATTTTTCATCATGAAAGAACTCAAAGGGATGGTAATCATTTTAGTCGTGTCCTCATTGAATCAATAGCAGTATTTCGTCAATTTTCAAAGGAATTACGGAACAATTAGATGTTTGTTAGGGAAAGTTGTTAATTTTCATGGGAAGCATCACTCCTTTTTCCGCCTTACCGATATTGTCTCTTATTTGATTCAAAGATATTTTAGAGTGTGTAATGTTTGTCTAAGAAAAGTGACATGTTTTACGCATATTTGATTCTTGATATGAGTCATAATTTTTCTAAGAGCCCTTTCCAAACCAAAATTGTAGAAGTAAAGCTTGAATTAATTTGTCATCGAGTAAAAGAATTTCGTGAATTCAGCCAAAGTCTATAAGAATGCACATTTAAAAGGATAGCGACGTATAGGCACGTACAATTTTTTATACACAATTACTTTTTTCGGCAATTGACAACAATTCGCGCGACGCGAAGGTAGGCGGCATTTTAGCGGTAAGCACGTACAGTATCGCCTTGAGAATACCAGTATTTATTATTTATTTTATTTATATCCATGGCAACACCTTCCCAGAAGAGTTTATTGTTGATAAACGTGGCCGGTTTGTCGGTTCTTCTGATGTAGCGCGGTGTGCGATCTCCTTTAGAAATACTTTGGTTGGATTCGTGAAATATCGTGCTTATAATGAAGCAAGATCTGTAGGTGATATATTTCATAGGATTAATAGCTATTTATCAGGTGTGAGGTGGTAAGAGTAACAGGCGTAGCTCAGTTGGTAGAGCGAAAGAACGACTTTGCAACTTCGCAGGATCTAAATTCGTTTTTTTTTTGGTGCATATAATGCTTCCATGCTGGACTGGGAGTGATAGAAAAACATAGAATGTGCCAGCTGCATCTCCTCCCGGGCATGCTGTAAAAATCAGCTAAGGGATTCGAGGGTTTCAGTATTGTAATTTAGGCGATGGGCTGACAACCTGTCACTATTAGCAATATACAGATCAATCTGGAATAACCCTCAAAACTTGTCAGACGTGGCGGAACTACCTTTTTTTAGGTCGTTTACGCTCTGCCTACCCCATTAGGGATAAAGGCGTGATTATATGTATGTATGTATATAAAATAGTACAGTGTCTGCAAAAAATACTCAAAACTATTACTTATTCCACGATTTTCCGACTTCTCAATCCATAGCTTTCGAATAAATTGCAAGGAGCATGCCTATAGAAAGCAATTTTCATTTGGCCGTTTCTATTAACATTTGGCCGATGTCCAACTTCCCGCTTGATTCCCTCGACGTTAGTTTTGGCTCCACAATCACATCCTTCCGAAATTACGAGTCTGGCACAGACTTAGATCTGTGCTTAGATTGCAGTAGACTACGCACTGACAAATCTATCACCACACCACACAATGGCAGAGCAGAGTTAGTTCTTTCTAAAATCATCCTCAACATTTGTCAGATCAGAAGTAACTTTC
Source organism: Scrobipalpa atriplicella (assembly GCA_029255725.1). Taxonomy (NCBI): domain Eukaryota; kingdom Metazoa; phylum Arthropoda; class Insecta; order Lepidoptera; family Gelechiidae; genus Scrobipalpa; species Scrobipalpa atriplicella. The sequence continues at coordinate 11,702 of JARACY010000358.1, forward strand.
AAGAGGGTCGTTAAATCTCAGCCTATCTCGAAAGTAAGAGATACACACTGATTAGAGAAAGTCGCTGCCGCTCTAGCTTTTACTCTTCTGTGGAGATACAGGCAGACTGGTGTTAGTTGACTCAACACTTCTTTATTCATACAGCATTTTATACATCTTTTGCGGAATCTACTTCATTATAGTATCTGGTCCCGTTCACATCCTTCCGTAGTTACGAGTCTGGTCTTGTTCCTTCCGTTTTTGGACTTTTTTTTGAGAGGTCGTTGCCTTCTCCATTGTCTAGCTATTATACAAAATAACACAAAGTGTAAAAGGGTTGCATTGCATACATATCGATAGAGTGATGTGATGAGTTTTGAAATGAGGAATTGAGACTAGGTATATCTTATTGAATTTTGTGTTGATAGGTAAGTAATAACTAAATATGATGCTGGACTGGGAGTGATAAAAATGAGCATATTTTTAAATTGAATATTAAAATCTGTATTGCAAATAAAACATCAAAATACAAAAGAAAGAAAGTCAAATAAATGCTATTCAAATACAGACAATGTATGAATGAAATTCTTGGCGTTTGGTTTAAGTGAAAAGCGGGTGCAAAGACGGGTCAGCAATGCAGCATTAGACCTTAATGGCAAGTCACAAGACAGAAGAGTAAGTAACAGCAGAGTTTTTCATCAAAAGAAACAGGAATCTTATCAACTTCTTCAGATTAAGGCTCGTATTTATAAAGCGATCTCAAGATTGAGAGCAATATTAAGTATGGATTTGACAGACCGTTTTGTACTGAAATGACATTTCTGATACGAACTCAAACACGCTGTCACTCTTGAGAGCTGATTATAAATACGGGCCTAAGTAATATTGCAAGAGCGAATAATGGGAGTAGAGAACCAGAATTTGCATAACAGACTCTTTCAGTGCTGTCTCTGATAATAAGGTTTGGTTTTGGTTTATCAAAGGCTTATCTTATACCTTGTTCCATCTAGGGCGGAGCGGAACAGTGACTCAAGCGCAGGATCCGCGCGTGCAGACGAGCAGTGTATGAGCATTGCGCTGTGTATAAAAATACGCAGACTCTAGTAAAATGTCGCCCTTTATAAGTCACTTGTATGTTGACGCCCTATACAGGACGTTTATTCTTGACACCCTATACAAGTCGCTTATAGCTTATACCATCTAGGGAGGAGCGGAACAGTGACTCACGCGCAGGATCCGCGCGCGCAGACGAGCAGCTATGTATGAGCATTGCGCTTTGAATAAAAATACAATCAACGAGATATCTGCTTGTATTGTAGATGCGTGTTGTGTTGTTAAGATGAAATAACTTAAGACTAGATTAGGTATAAGAAAAAGTAAACGCAGTTAGAGCTATATAGGAAAAGTAGAAAATGAAAGGACAAATAAATAACTCCAGTAGGTAGGTACTTACATCGTACGTAATAGTTTGGTGCCTACTAAAGAATGATCATGAGATCCAGTTTTACAAACCCAATGTCTTCATAAAGAAACTTTGCTGAAACAAAATTTTACTTGCACAATTACTAACCGATAATGGGACACGATACAGGTTACATAAAAAATTACTAACCACAACAAAATGTTTAAACATCTCCAGAATACCTACCAAATATACCATCATACAACCTTTCCTACTTGTGCTCATAACGGCTTTTATACCTTGTCTAGCACATCCAAATAATAAATAATTAATGTCGCATCCCCGAACATGAGTAATGCCTACTTTCACCATCATTGTGTGCGCGGCACGTGACGAACAGACGAGCGGACATCAGCTGAAGGAAGGGGATGTGACGTCACGGGATGTTGTCGTAGGTTCTAGTGAGGGTGTCCTCCTGACCTCACCATTGTGGTTTTTGAGACAACAACGGATCTATGATGTGATGATACCTTTTATTTAGTGTTAAAGGGTTTGTCTGATACATTCAATATGAAGATGGAACCCCATGATGATGATGATGATGATGATCCCAGTATCTACTGCGACCTTATAAGGTTCAATGTGGCTAACCAAAGGCTGAATTAGTGCGCGAAAAAGAAATATTTTATTTGAATAAGCGGACACTAGTAAGATTCCACACGAGATGTGTTCGAAAGTGGAGACAAGATTGAAGGCATTCGCCTAGGTATCGTTTTCAGAAAATTTGAATCAGAAAAATTTTCCACTATGATCACAACACGGAATAACCCAATTTCTTGACGTCAGACTAAAAAACGTGATGATGTATTGGTATGTCGGACCACACAGGCTATACGTGCCGAAAAACTTGAAAAATGACCGCATAGGTATCTCAATCCAAAACCCATCACGAAAATGAGGTCGTGAACAAATTGGCGCTAATTTGTTAAAAAACACAACTTGGACCTTCAAATCAAACAGTGATCACGCCAGCTCCGCCCTTAGACAATTCCCGAGTCTTTGAACTGGTCAACGAAGCCGCACTATCATTTACACATAATAAGCTTCTTGACAATCCAGATTCTCATAAATTTGAACCTAATATCAATAGTAACAAAGACTAAGATACAAATGAGACCTAAGCAACTGAAGGTGGCAAAACTGAAGATGATTTGGATATGGACAAACATGTCGGCATCAATAATTACAAGGTAGGTGATATAAATGATCTCTAAGGGGGTGTAGCGCAAATATTTGGTGTTTGGACCACCATAGTCGATAGAGATGGTGATAGAAGTCGAATCACGAGATGATAGGCGTGGCTGATCGTTTGGGATTAGAAATTTGAAGGCGGCATCGTTCTGTTTGCTTTGATGCCGATTGTATGGGCCATTAAAACCATTACAGTGTTGGTAAATTGTATGGATGGATTTTGCAACAGATGGTATAATTTCGTTTTTATAATAAAGTCATTTGCTAATAAGAATTGTGAAAAGAGATTGTGTGGGGTGCATTAATTGGAATTTTGACGAAATTAGGACATATTTTCTTTTCGTAAAAGATTTAATCGACATCGAATCAATTTAGTAATAGTTACAGATCATAAGTTATTTTTTAATTCCAAATTGATTCCAAAGCAAGACATATACAATCTCTCAATCACCTTTCTTCCGTAGAAAACTTTTGCATACACACCGCTATCATCAATCACACCTATATTGCCAGAAACATTCCTTTTCGTCTACGGTCGCATATTGTTTACAACTGACAATGGTGTACGGTCTCCGGTATTTTTCCCACCAGCTCTATCGTCACGTCACGCGCGGCACTTGCTTGCACTTGTCTTATTTTTTTTAATTTTCTCTTTTTTCTCTCCATTCTGTCCAGATACCTGCCGCGAACCCCCCGGGTCGATTCTTTTATCGCTTTTTAAAATGTCCTTCAACTTAACGCCTCTAACGCTTACTACCACTTCCACTGCTTTTACAGCCTCATCGTTTTCTACTCTATTATGTTCATAGCCGTCAATGTATACGGCGTGATGTTTATGTATAGTCATTTTCAGTGAAGTTTTTGTATTGGTGAAGGCAGTATCGATCTTCGGTCACGTATCGGCGTTACGGGAAAGACGGCGCGGGCGCAGACGGCTGTTTGTCAAACAACGTGAATATGGATATAGATAAGGGTGTGAGTTCGAGTTGGCCAGCAGATTTTGCATTTGTTTGAGGGTAATTTCTATACATTAATTTGTAAAAAAAATCTTTTAGCAGACTTTTTCAATTTCAGCCTTGATTTCAATTCCCACTACTAAAAACTCCTTTTACTAGGCGTAATGCTCTGCCTGCCTACCCCATAAGGGAGAATTTCCTAATTAAACATGATGCAATCAATATAAATAAAGCTCTTTTATGAACATTTAAATATCTTATCCAATCCTGTAATTGATTAGAAACACTTTGACTTGAATTACAGACGAACCCAAACATTCTAATACAAGAGAAAAAATCAAATTGAGTACTTTATTGTTGTTTACCCAGACAGGTCGTATTTTTATCTATGTGGGAGGTTCAATCTCTCGCTTTCTTTGTATGTTTGTATGTCCACTTGTTGTGAAAGCTATAAAAGTCCTTTTAGACGATTCCTCAATCTTCTTTTCTTCACACCAGCTTCGTTTAATAGTCATTTAGAGTGTTATATTTATTTCAAATATTATAATGGGTATGGTTTTCCATGTACCTACCAGTGGAGTTAATGTAGGTACACTGATATTTAAATTATGTAAGTAAGTATGTAATGCATATTAACTAACTAACTAAGCAAAATTCCGAGAAATAAAAGATTGTCTCTTACTGGGAATCAAAATCAATGAAAATCAGTTTAAAGCTAGTTTAGATAACCACAATCAGAGTACCTACATTAAAGATTTCGTTTTGTTTCGGGAATTAAGCACATTATCTTAAACGCAAGTCCTATTAAAAAATTAAACATGATAAAACAAAAGATTTATTAAGGTAAAACATTCGATAAACAAAAGTTGCGAGAATCCAAAACAGTTAATATCCAACCTCCATTTCACAAGATGTTATCTCCAGAGATAAGAAAATAAAATCAACACTAAACCAATCAATTAGTCAGACCCGTAAGAGCCAATTCGATTAGATGCCAAGCCAGAAAAAAAGAACGCAGACAGATAAAAAAATAAAAACAGAAGAAAAAACTGACAGAGGCGATGGAGCCTCCACTTTTAATTATCGTTTACCGACGCATTGTTTAAATGTAAAAAATATTTTGAAAAATGTTTAGGACTACATATAAAGTTGTTTGAGATAGATGCTATCCATTTCGGTATCCAGTCGGTCCAGCGGGTGTTGAAGATCATTTTATAATCCACGACTTTCTATTTAATCTTGAATTTAAAAGTTTAGGTAAGGGAAATAGTTCTCATCAGCCGCGTAGCACGTATTTGGTAACTTTGACGAAGATCTAGAAGGATCTATCTAATCTACATCGGTCAAGTGAAAAAAATAAAGGTCATATCGATCCAGCCGGAGCCCAATCATTTATAGGACAGAATCTAGGATTATTTAGCGCTCTTAAATTAATGATCATTATAAATTTTTGCACCTTTAACTTTGGATGAATTCTACTATTTAGCCTGATTCATCGGCGCTTTTCTGCCCTTAAAAATCTAGGATTAAGACGCACCCTGTCTATGCATCTTTATACAATGTGAGAGAAGAAAATAAAGTCGCGTATTCTAAAGCTCCTCGTCCAAAAAACTTGTGATCGTGTGCCTCTGCGCCGGCGCACACCACAATGTCACGGCTGCGTCTTTCCCACACGGACTCTCCTCGGCCCCCCTGATCGTAGAGCCTTTATGATTTTACAGCTCTGATTGCTGTTTTAGTCAAATATTCTCACCCCATCATAGGCATTGAAGAGTTAATAACTTGTACGGGAAAAAATACAATGAAAATAAGCATGTTTTTCTAAATTGTCAGCTAAATGCGGTCTATATAAATACTTATTGTGTTTATTCACTTGTCTACCTTATATCATCCTACTAATATTATAAATGCGAAAGTTTGGCTGTTTGGAGGTTTAGATGTTTGTTACTTAATCACGCTTCAACCACTGGACGGAACTGGATGAAACTTTGCACACATTAATAGGTTAGGTCCTAGAACAGGACATAGGCTACTTTTTGAAAAAATCATTATTTCCACGGGAAAACTCATTTCACGCGGGTGTAATTGCATGCTGTTGCGGAAAGCTAGTAAGGCATATAAATATGATAAGATAGGATATAGTATGGGTTTTGAAATAGGTTACAATAACAAATGTGGCTGAAAATGGAAACCATATAATATAATATACCATTTTCCTATTTACAAAATATAAGAATCTAACAAGAACATTTCGAATAATCATCTACAAAATGTGTGGCGTACCGTCTCAGAAGAGGTAACATAACACATTGCTCATACATTCCTCGTGTTGAAGGGTGGCATTTTAATCAAGGCAGTGGGCGTGGTGGAGCACAAACCATTAAAAATGTATTCAAATTTAGTCCAAAGACCATATCTGAGGACCCAACGGAGATTGTTTGGGTTTTAATTCTTTACAGAGCTGGATTTGGTACGAGATTTCGTAAAGGAATCTTTTAAGTGTGTTTTAAGTCGTAAGGTGTTTAAACTATACATACTCGTATCGATTCTAAACACGATTAATTTTATTTTTACTAAAATATAAATACACTTTCCCGAAATTTCGATTGAGATGCATCAATCGTGGTAACGAGATGGAAGTACCCACCCACGTCCTTCATACATAAATACATATAAGGCGAAATATTTTTTGGTAATTGGCATTTACCTAATGTCTTACGGTAAGCAACATGATATTCTATCCAAATATGTGGTATTAGTAAGTATTTACTTACCAATATAGTTATTTAAATCAGTGTGCTAAAGGAAAAATGCATCTATGGGATATTTAACTTGGGCTTGTTCACAAATCAAGGGAATATGCCAAATTAATAAAATTAATTCGAAAAACATTCAAAAATACTGAATCAGCACCTGTGCCTTAGCTTAGGAACGTCTGGTATTTCTACCGTCCTTGACTCGTTAGGCGAAGGAATGTTGATTGGAAAATACTTTCATGCGCAAATAATTGGCCCAAATCCCAAATAAACCATAAAACAAGTATGATGTAGATAAGGTCCAATCCAAAGCTTTGATAATATACCTAATATGTTTTATATTGGCAGCAGGTTTTTATACAACAAGACAGTAAACCTTATGGTTCGCTTTATGAAAGTCATCGTTCTCATTCTAGAGTAGGTATGGGTCTTTAAAGGCATCTATGTGTTACCGTTTTGGAATAAGCATCGAAGACTTTGTATTATTTATATTATGTTCTAGTTTAAGTGTTTCACTATTTGCCTTCGTTCGTGGAATCATTTGTTTAAAATTCGTGGGAAAAGCAAAGGAATCCATACTATCTTATCGATAGTCAATAACTGAGTTCGGGAAAATTACTCATAGAATTTTCCTTTAGTTCACCCAAGTTTTGGCCGGCCGGCAGTTCAACATGCTCTCTGAAGTATTAATTAGGTGAATCTTCATTGTCCTAACCAAATGGGAATACAATACAATACAATACAAAATACTTTATTGCACAAAGAAACACAAATACATACAACAGAAAACAAAAAACAAAACAGTACAATATAGGCGGCCTTATTGCTAAAGCAGCAATTTCTACCAGGCAACCTTAGGGTGTTAGGATAGTATATAGCAGAAAGGAATAATCTCACGAAGTAACAAAGTAAATTGAATGGTATGACCTCATGTGAATCAAGTCCTTGATCGAAAGCCCATGGCTTAGACCCCTACGTACCCATGGAACGCTCAATCATAAAATACAAATATTTTCAACATCCCTCTGTGCCCATAAGTAGTAACAATCTTGTAAACTTGTAACATTTTATTCAATGGAAATATCCTAAATATTTACAACGGCTTCAACAATTGGTTTCATGGAAAGAGTCTGCCATAGGTCCCATTGATGAACAGCACAATGGTTGCCATGGTAACGAGGGTGGTTTCCATGGGGCCTGCACTTTGAGACGCCGCGTAATCTCCTGGACTTCGCATTCCTCACAGACTTGGTGTGAAAAAACCGCTAAGGGTGGTTAGTGGATTTGCTAAAGGTTCTGTAGGCTTATTGCCTAGATTGTTTGGATTTTGGGTCATCCTAAAAATATTCGACAAGTTTTACTGTAAAGGAACATTCAGGTACTTTTTAAAGTTTAAACCAACAGATTCCTACTCTCTCCTAGGTAGGATTGCTAACAATCTTCAAAAAGACAAGGATTATCAAAATCTACAGATAACACTAAACATTAGTTTAATAGTTCCTATTAACAACAGAATTGAGAAGTTAACTATGACGAGAAAAAAAGGGAAATTGAAACTCGTGAAAACTCGCTGGTAATTATTATTACACAAAACTTCCACGTATTGAAATTTCGGATAAGAATTGGCTACTTTCCAACTAGTCAAATCAGCAACTTTTTATGAAATGTCAAAAACGGTTTTTTGTATGAAAATAGTAAATTATGACGTCACATTTTAGTAAATATTGACTAATCAAATCAATAACTTATATACTTTTAATTCGATTATTAAAATCTAAATGTGCATTTTTTTTAAATAAATCCACAATATTTTTAGCCATTAGTTTTAAGTATAAACGTTTGGAATTTTTTAAGCTACCCAGTCAAGTACCCAATTAGATACAAACACAGATCGGAATCCAACAAACATAATCTAAAGAACCCCAATTTACTTCAACACGCGGTACCCAAAACTGGTCGCGATACGATAATGCTTACCTATGAATAATAAGATCAAATGGAATAAAAAATCGCCCCGTGTGTTCAGTTCGGGCACAATCGCATGCGCATGTAGACAAACCATTATGTAAACACAATGAGATCCATCTTTCTCTTTCCTTCTTAAGACCCTGATATAAAATTTTTTGGTCATCTCTTTCTCTCCAGTTGCCTTGGTTTATATTATAATGTTGTTAAGGGCTTTATTTTATTGTGTGTAGATACATCTTGAATGCTCGAGTTATGGACCTAATATTCATCTTTGGTGACAACGCTCTTTTTTTGTTACTCCATTGTGAGCTAACAATTTTATTATAACTTTTATTTCTTTATCTAATAAGGATTTCACGGTTCCTTTAAATCAAATAATAAAAATGTTAAGAAGTTATTCAATAAAAGCTGATTGGTAATGAGAAGGGGGTTCCATGGCAACTCAGCATGGCGACCTTCACCTTACTTTAATGACATCGTCTGCCTGGGAGCGATTATACTTATTTCCTTTCAACTCCTTTGAAAGGATTTCGATATGATTGATATCAACAAAATAACACTGCCTATTACCATAAATGATCGAAGTTAGGGTTTAAATCTTGGTATAAGTTGGTAATGTACAGCAAATACAACAGTGAAGTGAAAAAAGTATTCAAGTACAATGTAGGAAGGGTTACTGAGTGGCGTACCACAGGGGTCACTACTGGGGCCACTACTCTACCTCGAAGGTGACCCTAGTAAGGGCGTCTTTTATTTCATTATTATGTTATTTACCTGACTTTTGTACCTGAATGGGGGTAGGGTAATTGAATAACTATTGAGAACAAACGACGAGGGGAACCGATTATGTTCATCGAAAGTTTTTATACTAATATTTAATTTAGATTTTAACTGCGTAGCATCAAACTCTAACTAGGATTTTTTTTACATTGTACATGTTCGTTTGGGTGTTATTTTTTATTGAAATTCTCCATGGTAATAATTAGTATATTCTTTAACTCCATGGTAATGGTAATAATGAATGGCGAGAACTGGCGCTAAACCGCCATAAATGGAAGGGAGGGAGAGAGGCCTTTGCCTCAATCAGCTCAATGTAGGTAGAGCTATCCTAAAGAACATTAAAACTGCTAAAGTTTCTGATACAGTATCTATAACAAAACAACCACTATCAGATACAAAGAAATAATCTTATAATCGAAAGAAATATATATAAAACATAAATATATATTTTTAAATCTTTTTATTAACTGGAAACAATCACGCAAAGGTGCTAGTATTATATCAGCTTAACGCTCTGCCTGCCCCGTGACTCTTCTTCTTCTTAGCGAGTGGATTTTCGAGTCGAACAACGACCCGATAAACCCTGGTGTCAGAGTTTTCAAACCGCCTAGTAGCACAGCTATAGGCCTCTGACATGGTTTCAGTATCGACCACTATCAAAGACAGCGACCGGGACCGACGGCTTAACGTGCCCTCCGAAGCACGGAATCTTTTTTCTTTTCGGACAATCAGGTGATTCAGCCTGCAATGTCCTAACCAAACTGGGGAAAACCTCACAAAGTGATAAATTGACAAATATCAACTTTGTGTTCCCCCCCTGGGAATCGAACCCAGGACCTCCGGATCGTAAGCCCACAGCTTAGACCACTAGACCACAGAGGCAGTTGAGCCCCGTAACTGATATAAGCGTAACATTATGCGTACCCTTGGATGCGTACCCCATTATGACATGCAACAACACGTCAAATAGAAAAGCGAAAGCAACAATGTTGTATAAAGTATAAGGGTGTTTTTTCTAATGAATATTATATTATTAACATAATCGTATGACAAGACAACCTGCGAACGAGACGTGGCGGGTAAAAAACTCATCAAAATGCAAGGGGATTATTAAAAGATACGGAGAATAAATACTGATGTAGTGAAGTATTATCTAAATTGTCTACTTAATGATATATCTTAAGGTTTTTATTTGTAATCGATTAATAGAATTTCCATGTTGAATTGGTGGCGAAAAGAAAAAGAAATGTAAAAGGTGCTTCTTTTCCCGGGCATACTGTAAAAGTTATTCGTCATACAACAATACATACAATATATTCTTTGGAAATACCCAGTTCTTTTTTAATTAATCTGCCGACCCTCGATAGATTTGTTAGATAAACAGTTTTTTTTACGTGGAGTCTTTTTACGTGACGGTGAAAGATAATAAACTTGTCAACGACACAAAATGACAATTTTGCTGACACTGGCGGAATCATAATGAAAGCGCCATACAAAAGAAATTGAATTCAAATACAAAAACCAAAACATTTATTTATCAAGTGATTTATCAATAAAAATGAAATCCCTAAAATGCCTTATTTTAATAAAAAAATTCAATTTTAGTTAAAAGGAAAAATGTAAAGTCTATCAAAATGTTCTATACTATGTAGTTGAATCGTCGTATGCACACGCACAGCAATGGCTTCCAGGGTAAATAATTAGTAAATACTCCAAAAAAAAAAACAATAACAATAAATATGTACAGTTTTATACTAGTAAACTACTGTACATAAAGTTTTTATAACATCATGTTTTATAGTAATGAAATGTAGCTGTATTTCCAAGACAAGTGATACCGAAAATTCGAAATGGACCAACCCGCTACACGATGCTTGTATTTTGCTAAAGCGTATCAATCTTCCGATTCAACACGCAATAAAAACTCAAGTTCAAGTAATGGTTATATAGATAAAATAAAATTAAATACGAAGTCCAATAGCATTAAAAATATCTCAAACATACAAATACTGGATGGACAGACAATGTGTGAGCCTTTTGCTAAACACTCCAAAAAAATTACTCCCAGTTTCCTCCGTAGAAGCTTCAGAAAAGTATCACTTTTTACAGAAAATAGAATGTTTAAATTTGGTCAGAACAACTATACTGCCAATATCAAAGAAAGCGAATGTTCACAACAGATATGGAGTTTTACATATTCTCAAATGAATACAAATAAACGTGATCGTGCTGAGAAGATGACGTATTGTCGACCAAAACGAATAATATTTAACGATGGACATTTTAACAGGGCGTTGGATTTGGAAGACAAGATAAAGTTGCAAAGTTTAGTCAAATGGCTAGCCGAGACAAGAGAGAAAGAAAAAAATACATCGGTCTGGAGAAGTTATATAAAGGAGCTCAAACTAAAACATGGAATGATCAGTAAGCATTCAAAAAGATGTAACAAGGAACGGCATACACCAAATGTAAATATACCAAAACATACACTTGAAAAGTATTACAGGAGTCAATATGACCCAGTACATGCTAACCGTTTCGACTGCCTTCTACATGACGTTTACAAAAACAACAGTACAATAGATACTAGCGGTGTCGTTTCAATGGACCTTAACAGGAGGGATATCGACTCAGTTTCGGAGGAAACAGACCATTTTATACAAAAACTTAGATCTCCACAAGAAAATAAGCGTTACTATACACCAATATCTATTTGTTACCCAACTTCCTCGCAAGCACTATCACAAAAGCGAACGGAATCTTCTACGAATTATTATTCCGTGCATCGATCTTACAGGCCTTCTTCATTAAAGCAGCGAGGCAATCATCAAAAGCGATACAAAACTAGAATTATTTATCAAAAAGTTTTCGATGATAAAAGTTATGATTCTGATTATATGAACTTACAAAACCAGCCAGGACAACAATCCCCTGTTACTGATAACATGTATTCAAATAATCTACGATATCGTGGTGACCCAATTATAATAAAATCAGAATTAATAAATAAAAACGTTTGCTATAAGAAGTGTAAAAGAAATTGCGGAAACGACGAATGCTCATTACAAATTGTCAGAGAAATTTCAAACGAGAATAATGAATATAATAATTTAAAACGAGAAAGGCGAAATTCTTTAGAAGTGCAGACGGATAGACGCGTAGTGAATTCTAAGCTATTATCTGCTATGTCTTTTCATGGTCTTGCTGACGAAGTGAAAATGATTCAAGAAGATATCGATACTACAAAAGTTACTAGCTGTAATCAACAAGTATTGGAAAACATTAATGAAAAATTAAGCTTATTGGTAAAAGTTGTTCTTTCTCTTACAAAGAGGGCAAGTGCTGAAAAAAATGAATTAAATCCATCTGATCTGTATAATGAAACGAACAAACCAAATAATATTATCAGCACAAATTCTTATGAACTTGAAGTTGAAAAAGAAGATAAAATGGCACGCAATGATACTAGACAACACGTGAATACAGAAACTTTTACAGATTCTAATGATATATACGAAGACGATAATTCAAACAAGACACAACCTGTAAATAATTATGATGAGAATAAAGATTTATCTGAAAATGAAAACTTTAAATCAGCACCTATTAAACTTCAACAAGAACCTAAACTTGAAATTAATCAAGACAATGACATAAAAGAAATTCAAAGTTTTACAAAACTCAATGAAGACGATGCATGTAAACGTGTAAGTGATGTTAACTTACTTTTAAAGCATTTGCGTAGAAAAATTGATGATTTGCACAAAATACAGACTCAAATTCTTAGTGATCATGAAGATAATTGCAAACACCGCGACGTGGAACTTCAATTTTCATGCGGAAAATTAGCACCCAATAACAAATCTATAGAAGAGTGTAACAGAAATTGCTTTGAAGACTTAAAACAGCTAAAAGAACTTCTTAGTAACGATGCACACAAAAATAAAAATAACACACAAGACGAAAAGAGAAAAAATCTTCTTTTGTCAATTATAGAAAAATTCAACGAACTAGAACCAAAAGATGAGCTACCGCAAAATAATCAGCTACAAGAAAATCAACCACAATATTCTAAATATAACCAATCAGAAAAAGTCCGTAAAGATATAAAGAAAATGCTTCAAGAGTTGTACGATATGTCAAAAACCAACGTTATTCCTACCGATAAAAATACACCTGCTGCACGAAAGATTAAAGAAGAACCAATTCAAACAAATAGAGAATTAAATGAAATTTCACTTGAAGCAAATACGAACAAAAAATATCCGCAAAAAGTAGATCGTGAGAAAGATAATTTAATCGATCTTTCAGTGACAAAGGATCAGTCACCTGTTCCACCAGATAGCGCTAATAATATTGAAAAATCTAGAAAAGAACCTTGCAAAGCATGCTTTGTAAAAAATAGTCCCCAGCTATCATTAAGAATAAAAGAAATACCAACTGATGAGAGCAATAAAACAAAAACATATGTTCACTCTGAACAAAGAAAAATTATTCAAAACCATGAGTGTAAAGCAAAGTGCAATGCAAAAAATAACAGAGAACTTATACAGAAAAAAGAGCAGCCTTCAAGAGATAGTTCTAAAATAAGCGATTTACTCAAAACTTTCAATTCAAGGGTTCACGAATTAGAAACTCATGCAAAAATGATAAAAAATAATAGACTAAACGAGATTTTGAGACAGTCCAATTATCCAAGCCAAATTCGCAAAGAATTGTTAAAAAGTTCACAAAACTGGCAAAATAGACCTAATGTTAGTAAAGAAGAAGATGAAGATAGAATGTACTACCGAGATAAATTTAAGAAACGGCAAGAAGAAAACATAAAAAATAAATCGAATGAAGCAATATCATTTCAAGACAGTGAACCCTGCATTTGTGAATCAGATGAATTACCTAATATCGTAGGTTCGCCTACTTTCTCTAAAATATCAAGAATAAGAGAAAATGATGAGGTTAATAAAGAAAAAGAAAATAAGATGTTGCCAGATAGTGGTGTATTACAAAGTCCGGAAAAGATTAATTCTGATCATAGTCATTTCAAAAATTATGCTATAAGTACCAAAGACACGTCTATTGTTAATGCCATCAAAGAAAATGATGAGGTTAATAAAGAAAAAGAAAATAAGATGTTGCCAGATAGTGGTGTATTACAAAGTCTGGAAAAGATTAATTCTGATCATATTCATTCCAAAAATTATGCTATAAGTACCGGAGACATGTCTATTCATAATGCCATCAAAGAAAAAGAAGCAAAAACTATTAAAGAAAAAGGGGATAAAATTATTAAAGAAAGGAAAGAACAAAATGATAAAGAAAACGAAGAAGAGAATATTGCAGAAAAAGAAGAAAATAGATTATCAGAGTCTATCCCAATCCCACCCAAAGCATTATCTTACCTAGGCTTAGGTCAATTTAAAAATTATGCTGCGAGTCAAGAAAGTGTTCTTGCTAGTAGTGGTAAACGAGCTATTCGTTCTCCTTCTGAAGGTAGTTACATTAGACAAGTGCTTGGTAAGGATTCTCTGTCAAAAGACCATCAAAATGCAAAAAATATGGACAAGCAAGTTCAACTAGTAATTAATACTAGGGGAAGCCAAACTAGCAAAGCTAAAGAAAAATACAAAGACATCGCGCCACAATTGATCACAGATGAATTTTTGAGACCTGATGGATTAAAAAAATTGACGGGAAATCAAAGTAAAAGAAGTATTTCCAACGAAAGGAGAAGGTCAGATCTGGATCAGAAACCTTCTTGGTTTAAGCGTTGTTGTTGGAATAAGAGGAAAAAGGACAAAGACGACCAACAATTTCGTGCAATTTTAATCGCTAATTCAAAGCCACTACAAACGGATTATCATACTCTTTTACAAACAAAAATATTGAGTATACTCAACGAAGGTAAACCACAGAACAATCAAATTATATACGATGTAAAAAATATCAACACAGACCCAGTCGATACATATAGCCTACCTCAGCCGTTGGGAAGAGCTAATACCTACAAAAAACACCATACAGAAGTAATAGTTTCCATAGAAGGCAAATATGCAAAAGGACGTCGTAAATGGAATTCAGAAAAATACACATCAAAACAACCAGGAAACAAATAGGTTAATTTAACGTAACGAAAAATAAGATTGGAGAAAATTGAACCTATAATAAAAATCCTTTATTTTGAACGAAATAATTTTAAGTAACTGGTACGCTGGTAATGTCTTGTCTTCAGTCTCTCAAATACTTTGTAAATAAA
Source organism: Scrobipalpa atriplicella (assembly GCA_029255725.1). Lineage (NCBI taxonomy): Eukaryota > Metazoa > Arthropoda > Insecta > Lepidoptera > Gelechiidae > Scrobipalpa > Scrobipalpa atriplicella. The sequence goes on from JARACY010000358.1 coordinate 27,047, forward strand.
ATACCTATTTTATTAATATTTAACTCTCAACAATCAATCTTATCTTGGTTTTATTTTATTTTAATTTGATATCACCCATTTGTTAGGAATTCCTAAAATTACATAAAATTGTGGAAAACTAAGATATTGTTTTATCGTGGGCTCTTGGTGATGGATGTGGTTTGGTCAATAGGGTTTGGTGCTTTTTTAGGATTGTATAAAATATATATTTAATATTTATCAGACGTGGCGAAACCTTATAATGAGGTATTTTGTATTTTACGCTCTGCCAAATAAAATAGCAAAAATTGACCCGAAATAGGCTTATGGGCGGTTTACATTGTTCAAGTTGTAAGTATAGTGCATAGATAGGTAAGTTGAACTGTGTAAACTGTTCTTCCAGTGGGCTTTCAAGTTCAAGTTGCCTTTCAAGCCAATGTGCCAACTTACCAACTTGAATACAAGTGCACTACTTATGCACTGTACTTACAACTTGAACAATGTAAACCGCCCAATTGGCATGCACGACGCACACGCACAACACGTATAGGTACTTTAAAAAACCAAGAATGAAAACTCTTTGTACTAAGGCCCGTTTTTATAATCAGCTCTTAAGACTGACAGCGGGTTTGAGTTCGAATCAGAAATGTCATGTCAGTACAAAACGGCCTGTCAAATCCATACTTAATATTGCTCTCAATCTTGAGATCGCATCATAAATACGGGTGCGATTCATTTGACATAAAAACAAAATATCTATTTTCACTTGGTATAACGCTAATTTGACATAACGTTTAATTGATATAATACTTAGTTTCTTTAATTTACTATAATATTCTTTCATATAACACTCATTTTATATAAAATCATTTGATCTAATTACATTTGAACTAATTTTTTAGAATCTATAATGAACTTTGATATAATTTAATGCAAAACCGACTCGGGGCACCCCGACACGGATAGATTGGGTTCGAAGGGTATGGCGGAAGTGAGATGGGCGAGCAGCGCAGCGAGGGTTAGGTTAATAAAAAAAAAAAGTTTTATTTCTTTCACATTTTAGTTGTAACTATAATCTAAGGCTGAGACTATCCTAGTAAGGATATAAAACACCTGTGGCAGGCAGCAGTCTATAAGCAGTAGTAAATTATTAAACTCTAAGTACAGTCATAACCTAACGGACATGTATACTAGGTAATCTGTGCTGTCAATGTCACCCACGCGCCAAAAGATCCTTGTACGACTGTATGTACAATTTTCATGCTGAACTTTAGAAGAAAATTATACTTTAGTAAAAAACACTAATGGATTCATATATATGTGTGTGTGTGTGTGTGTGTGTGTGTGTGTGTGTGTGTGTGTAGTAAAGTGTGGTTGTGTGTGTGAGTGTGTAGTGTGGTGTGGTATGTGTGTTTATATGTTAAGTAAATATCTTTTGAGCACTGTGCTTAATAATAGAATTTAAGTATCTACCTATTAGAATGCCTAGCCCTTCGAAAAATAAATTCTTGGGATCAGTTTTTGAGACTGCTAGACATGCTAATATTTAATGAACAGTTATAATGTTATGCAAGATAACATAATATGAATTTATTGGTAGATGTTGGATGTCTATCTAGCCCTACGAATGAAATTTCTTGGGATCAGTTTGAGGTTGCTAGTGATGCATGCCTGCTTGCCTGCATGCTTGCATGTTGCTTGAATGCTTGCATCCTTGCTTGATTGATGCTTGCTTGCTTGCATGCCTGCCTGCATGCTTGCTTGCATGTTTAAGTTGTGAACGATTGCTTTTATAGTAAATCGGGCATTATTATATATGAAATGTTCGTTCGTTATTATATTCGTTATTATATCATCTGTTACATTATTTCGTATATAATTATATCAAATTATCATTATAAAAAAGTTGTTATTCAATATAAAATTATATCTAAAGTTTATTATTCCTGTTGAATTGTTATATCAAGTGAAATAAGATTTTTTGTTGTTATATAAAATGAAATTATATTTTAAATATTTATTATCATACATTACACACCCCATAATTACGTCCATGTGTGTGTTTTTTACTGTTACTCTTTGTTTACATCGTTTACATTATGGTTTTTGTACATTGCCAAGCCATAATAAAAAAAAAAATGTTTCTGTCAATTAACAAATAGTTTTCAAAATTTCTGTAATTCATTATTACTTATTGCACAAATTGATTGTTTGATATCTAAAGACAAATATAAAAAATGGTTTATTACATATCTTCGTCTGATTCAAATGATTGTATAATAAACTCCACTTTCAATGTAACTACATTATCTGATACCGCGTTTAAACAATCACATAGAAGTATACCAGTATACAGTGCAGACCGTAGCAATATTGATGATTTTTACACACCAGCCGAAGAAACAGAGTCTGAAAGCAATATTCGAAAGAAACATGCCCACCGTCGTCAATCAAGTTTGATAACTGATGAGTCTGAACATACGTTCAGTATTGAAACCAAAAAGTGTTTTAATAGTAATGTATATGATGTTTTCGCAAACAGTTTATTGCAAAGCAAATTACTGCGAACAATTCGTAATCATAATAGCCATGTCAGAAAAGTGCCACTTCATACGGAAAATAATATGCGTGTCAAGTTTTCACTAGATAAACCTAAACAAACACAGGAAATGAAAGATCTTGAAAACAAATGCGACCGTGCTGAAAAAGGGACTTATTGTCGCCCAGTAACCGAATACAACAATGAAGAATATCAATATGAAACGCTAGAAGATAAGAGAAAGTTGCAAGAGTTAGTGAAAAAGATGATTAAAGCGAGAGCAAAAGAAAAAGAAAAGGCTGCATGGGATGATTACATACACCAACTCAGGATGAAACATACTAAGAAGGATGAATCTCAACCAACAACTTCGAAAGCATTGCACCCTCCCGATACAGGATTCGATATGGACATTTTAGAGGATTACAACAATACCAGGTTCAGAACAGCTCCATCCAATCACTGTAAAACCCTATTACGTGATTTATATAGTAATTCAATTGACACCGATAGATTTCCAATCCGATCTTATGCAAATGCGAATTTATTTTTCAAGAATAATCAAAATGATAACACAAATGTAAAAAGTATTCCTGATGCAAACCAATGTGAATTTACTTCTGGTGGTAATGGAGCTATAGATAATAACCCTTCGACATCTATAAAAAAATCCAATCCGTATCTTCCTATTACCTCACAAAATCCGTATATTACCTATCCCTGCTCATCATCTGGTCGCCTAATGAAACTAAAGAAACTAGCTGCGCTTAAAAATTGTGATTTAGGTATCCCTAAACGGCGATTAAGCAGATACAATAACAAGTCATATGAGAAATCAAATCTAGAAAGTCGTAATAACTCTATAAATAAAACGAAAATAATTTCAAAGAGTTATGGTAATCGTAGTTTATCTTTCAAATCCAGAAAAAATGATGAAACAGATACAAAATATAATAGAGATAGATCTAAGTCAAGCCAAACATGGAATAGTGAACATGAAAATAAACAAATGTCAAAAATTAAAAATCTTTCACCAAGACAGCAAAATTCTACTCGTACCGATGATTTAGTGGAAATATTTACACAGAGAAGATCTGATATAAGCCAAGACCGGAATCGTGAACATAAAAATAAACAAACTTCAAAATATAAAAACCTTTCAACAAGACAGCAAAATTCTACTCGTACTGATGATTTAGTGGAAGTATTTATGGAAGGCAAATCTGATATAAGCCAAGATAAAAGTAAAAATAAACCACCATCAAAAAATAAAAACCTTTTAACAAGATGGCAAAACTCTACTGGAGGCGATGATTCAGTCGAAGTATCTAGGCAAAATAAACTCAACATTGGAAGAAAAAAAGAAACCAGTCTCAATAGAAATAAAGGAGTTAACACTATTAAAAAGAAACTTAAAAGTAATGATGCTGATGATCCTATTGTTTCATCTAGTGTGCAGAAATCAAATCACGAAAGGGAAACTAAAATAACACCAATTTTAGATCAAAATTCATTTAAAAATATTGAAGACAAACTTGATATACTGATAACACAAATGAATTCACTATTGGGTAAAAATGAATTACTAAATATTCATAAATGTCCATGTAAAATAAAAAACTTAAATCAAACTACAACAAATAAACCTATCAACAACGAGGGAACTTGCTGTAGAAATACTATGTTACACATTGTTAATTCAGAGGAGTCCGAAGCTTTGAATATTAATATTGGCTATAATAATAGAAATGATGTAACGAACCAAAGCGATGCTTATAAAATCTCAGAAGAAACAACAAATGAATCTGAAGAGTATACAGCTCTACAGCCATATAAACAAAACATTGACATTAGTGATGGTAATAAAAATACAATAACGAAGGATAATAACAAAACAGGTACTCCTAATATTAAAGAAAAAGTCAATGTGACCAAAAATGGTTCCCAAAAAAATAATGATGTTTATAACAAAGATGAAAAGTTAATTTTTGTTACAATATCCAGCAAATCTACTTCTATGTTTGAAGGAAGTCGTGCAAGTATTAATGTATCAAAATTTGATGAAATTCTATTGGAAGAGATGAATAAAAGCGACAAAGTAAAGCGTGATATTGAAGGCATATTAAATGGAAACGCACCTAACCCGCGCAACTTGCAAAATGTATTTGAGGAGCCGACCCGGGATTGTGGTACGGAAGTTACTAAATCTTTCACAAAAGCAAAAATTGAAGACGATTCATCAATAGAAAGTACAGAAGTTGTTACTGTTTATGACAATAATCCTAATGAGAGACTAACAATGGCCGTGAATACAGACCCATTGGGTTTATTATATTTTCTGAAGATATCTACAGCGACAATCGGGCGGTTGCTCAATTTTGTTAATTTTAACTACCAGTCTCTTCTGCCGTTGCCAATGCCAAGACCTTTGGACAGACCACCAATGATTGCCTTCAATTGCACTATGTGTAACTCGTCGTTTCAAAAATCGTCGGAATTCAGTGAGCACATAAAAGCACATAAAGCTCAACCATCCAAGTAAGTCCACAAATCTATTGTCATTTTTCATAATCGGTTACATTATTAAGATTGACAACATATCAACATGCAGAAGCCCGGATGGTGTAGTGGATAGGGCCGCGCCCCTCTGTGCAGGAGGTCGTGGTTCGAATGCCACCATGTACCAATGTGTTTTTTTTTTAATTTCATATGTAGGTACGTTTATTCGGCGCTTTTGCGGTGAAGGAAAACATCGTGAGGAAACCTGCACACACCCACGAAGAAAGGTTGTGTGTAACCTAACCTAGGATTGGGTCTGGTATCCCTTGATCCCTTCTGGGTTGCGGAGGTCAGCTGGCAGTCGCTCTGTATACGAAATATTAGGTAGCCGACACCGTGAAATACGGGAAAAAGGCTAGGAAGATGACAACATATCAACATGATTGTGAACCTATTTTCCCCTTTCATAGCTTTGCTTGCATCATAACATAATTTATCATCATGAAGATATTCTTATTTCTTACCCATCTCTGGCTTAGTTTCAAGCTGCGAGTAAGTTTGGTTACTTCACCGTGACTCCAGGATGATTTCTTTACGTACTTTTGTAAAACAACACTTCTTCAGACAAGTCTCTCGATTTCAGAGATTGTTGCGTATGCCGTCACATGCTTGAGAAGAGAGTTAGTCGAATGCATCGCTCAAATCTGTTCAGCTGTCAATATTGCAACAAGAACTTCACCAGGGCGTACTGCTGCGAGTTACATGAACAGCACTGCTCTCGGAGACGAGGCTTGAAGCATGATGTGCCAGAGAATCTTGCTATTCTAAGTTGAACCTATTCTTGTTTAGGTAAGAATTTATTGAGTATGTTTTTAGTAGTTTTTACTAATCGCACATTTAAGTTAAATTTAAATTTGGTCACAACTTTTTTATTAATCTTAGCTCTATGCTATTAGGTAGTAGGTACTGTAAGATAAAAAATAATAATCGAGCAAAGCTTTTGTTCTTATAAACGATATTTCAGATATTGAAATAAATATTATCTTGTACGTTTGTTAATTTTAATTACAATAAATTATGTAAGTATATCTACACATAATTATCATAAAAAATATTTTACACCCATCTTTGGATTTTATTTGCAATATTTTTAACTTAGCACAGCACAGTGGTCCACAATCCATAGCTAGTGGTCAAAAGTTTTTTGGTCACGTCTGGGGTATAATTGGACAGATTGAGGTAGGTAGGTGCTGTCAATGGGTCTTTTGTGTGTGCCGCATGGCATCCATCATTGTTGTTGTCAGTGGATAGCCATTAGAACCAAACGGCCATAAAATTCGATGGTACATCTCAATGGCACGTCGTATTAAATACAATTATGTCAAGTTTTGGGCGGTTGATAATGGCATTACTGTTGAGGGTAATTTAACGATTTTGTAAACATTAGTATACATTATATATTTGAATAGTATACATTCATATTAAGGAATTTTCGAAACTATTATCCATCAATATAATTTCTTTAAATGTAAATTTATAAAGTGTTGTCCAAAATGCATAATCGCAGCCGTTACAGTGACCTCAAAATTAGCTATATTTATTTACTACTGCTTTTTTTAAACCAAAAGTGCATCGAAGTTAATGCATAGGTACAGGTAGGTGTACTTCATTTCATTAAAAATAAAGTTACGTTTTAAAAATAAATTTCCTTTGAGCTACCGTTAATCTCTCTTCCTTCACGCCGCATCCTAACCTAAATCTCTTTTGTAAGATATCTCTTAAACCGGACATTCTTTACTAGTTTCCGATTATCACTTTTTTTTTTGCACACTGGTCCAGTGTTATGCCACGCTGGAGGTGTAAATTCAATAATACATTGGGCACAAAGACCCCCGGGGGGTCCTGGCCTTTATTTATAACGTCATACCGTAAAAATTTTGGCACGCTGCTTCGACACAGTTCTATGTGTTTTGGTGAATTTGAAAGTATTGTAATTGTTATGGACGTGGGAAATGATGCAATAATTTTACGATCCTATAAATTATTTTATAGACTGTGATTGTCTAATTGGGTACTTGACTGGGTAGCTTAAAAAATTCAAAACGTTTATACTTAAAACTGATGGCTAAAAATATTGTGGATTTCATTCATCATTTAAAAAAAATGCACATTTCGATTTTAACAATCGAATTAAAAGTATATAAGTTATTGATCTGATTAGTCAATATTTACTAAAATGTGACGTCATAATTTACTATTTTCATACAAAAAAGCGTTTTTGACATTTCATAAAAAGTTGCTGATTTGACTAGTTGGAAAGTAGCCAATTAGAAGTGTTTTTTTGGTGCGGTGGTGTCAAGTGCTAATATGATACTTTTAATACTTTTTAAGAGGGCATTTGAAAAATTCATTTCCGAGCAACATTCTGTCACGGTCACCACCACTGGTTTAGAGTAAAATCAGGAGCTATTCCTTCGCCAAAACATCTTCAATTGCTTTTAACATGGTTTCACTTTACTTTTTCTAAGTTTCGTGACCGATATAGTTAAATATAGGTTATCTTGCAAACTCACCAATTCGCGAACTTAATATGTGAATCATAGAAATAGAAGCAAACAAATGAAAATTAAATATGTTTTCTACCTGCACCTGTCATGATATCACTATAAAAAAAAAACACAAGAAATCCCCTGTTCTTATATCAAAAACCAATATTTGTCGTCTTAATCTGGTCGTTAATGCACCTTGCGGCGCGTGCGCATGGCAATCTTATCAAATTTGGGAGCACCCTGCGAGTCAATCTTATCGAGTATTTGTGATGTGAACAGCCTGTATGTGAGGGCGGTAGGCGATAAAACATGGTGGTAAAAAGTTTGCTGATAAAATAATTTAGTTTTTTTGTCCCATTAAATTCTAAGATGAACCACTGTGCAGTAGAGTTTAGATGTAGAGATTGGTGCGTTGCTACTTTAATTTTATGGAGTTGAAACTGTCTCTATTTATAATGATAGGAAATGTTATGAATAATTATAATATTCGTAAGGTTTCTGAAAAAAAAAACACCTCAAGAAAATACCAAAATAATTGAAACTGGTGTGCAGAAGATATTTTAGGCCCGTATTTTTAATCGGCTCTCAAGAGTGACAGCGAGTTTGAGTTCGTATCAGAAATGTCATTCCAGTACAAAATGACCTGTCAAATCCGCACTCAATATTGCTCTCAATCTTGAGATCGCTTTATAAATACGAGCCCTAGACTTTCACAATTTTTTTATATTTCTCTTTCTAAATTGTTTAAAATTCTAGACCGTGCATATTATAACGTCTAGACTAAAAAACCTTTTGTCTCGAATGGAACCTTTAACCACAAGAGCGGATATCCCTCAAGACCATCAAGACCGGACTTGTCTGCAGTAATATCCTGATTGTAATAGTGTGTTAATACCACAGTAAACATAACGGACAGTATTACATCTTCATTCAAGTGACTTCATGTTGAAGCATAGTGTGTTAATACCACAGTTAACATAACGGACAGTATTACATCTTCATTCAAGTGAGTGACATTCAGTCCTTGCAATATTATTGTTGATATTGATGGACGTTTTTCTGAAGCAGTCTCGTAGCTCTTCCTGACCCCATTATCCTTAAACACGTAAAAAATCTTAAATAGTGATGGATAAGTAAGTAATAATGTATGGACTATGTTGTGTCGTTCCCGTAAAAATTCAATCTTTGGCTTGCGAAACGACACCCCAAGGCTTAGACTTCAGAGACGTTAAGAATGGTATACTGTTACCGTACTTTTACTGTGGTAATAATGGTAATATCCTGATTGTAATAGTATGGTAATAAGACTCGTCAGAGTGACTCAGGCGCACGCAGATCGAATTAACATGATAAATTACCCCGAATATCATTATAGGATAGTTTTTATACGCGGATTCATTCGGAAAATACCTACACTTGTTTTGTAGGGAGGGGCTATTATTTTTGCAGCTATTTTTACTGGGAAGTTGTCACATTGGAAATCATATTTACTTTCTATTTGTAGTTTTTTACTTTGCGTCTGTGTTTCCGAATGCATATAACCCCCAACACTTCAAAGATAGAATGAACAGATATCTTCTGGTTGAGCTCGCTCCATCGTCGACTTCGTCTCTGTCGCTTGCACTGATTAGACTGGAGTCAAGAGCAAGTAAACCCATTTCTAATAAAAAAAAAACTTTATTTAACTTTAACTTCAAATATATTTAGTACTATTAGCTTTCCGTCTTAATGAGAATTCCCGTCGGATTTTCCCGTAGTAAAAAGTAGCCTATGTCCGTCTCCAGGTTTCCATCTATCGTCCTGCCAAATTTCATCAAGATAGGTTAAGCCGTTTGGGCGTGAAAGAGCAACAAACAAACAGAGTTATATTCGCATTTATAATATTAGTATGGATTATTATTATCAACAAAGAAAGCGATGCCCTTGTGGTGCCCTATCACTGCTTCAGGGGTGCGTTCAGACATCCCAGTATAAAATTTATACCGTATGAATTTTAGACTACCGGGACGCACTGAACGTACACCTTCGCCGCTGTCAGATAAATCTTCACTTCCGGTGCGCCTCTGAACGGGTCTGATAAAAATTCACCTAGTCGAAATTTCGTCTGACAGGCGCCTCTGAACGGGCAGTATAATTTTTTACCTGGCTAAAACTCGATTGGTTAAACGGCTCTGAACGCACCCCTTTAGAATCGTTCATAAGTTGAACTTATTGCTTGTGGTCAGAGGTTAGAAGCTAGGAGCTAGATATCATACCACCCAAAATTACTCATGTAGTTATGCAATTTGTATTGCCTGCCTAGCCATCTTTTATAAGTATGATACATATTCTATTCCTCCCTGATTTAATAAGATTTGTGGATAGAATGACTACGGGAAATTGTTAGCATTAACATATTGCTCGTATTATGTCGGAAATATGCCCTACTTCAGTTCTAATATAATTATTTATGTCATGTATCAATATGGGATAATGTTATGTTTCAATATGGGGCTCTGGGTTATTGAATGATGGATTAGTAGGTTTTCATTTGCGTGTTCTGCCTCTGTGGTCAAGTGGTCTGAGCCATAGGCTTTATCCGGAGGTCCTGGGTTCGATTCCCAGGGGAACACAAAGTTGTTATTTGTTAATTGTATCACTTTTTGAGATTTTTTCCAATTCGGTTAGGTCATTGCAGGCTGAATCACCTGATTGTCCGAAAAAAAAAAGGATTCCGTGCTTTGGAGGGCACGTTAAGCCGTCGTCGTCCCGGCCGCTGTCTTTGATAGTAGTCGTTATACATACCAGAGGCTTATGAGTTGTGTTATTAGGCTGTTTAAAAACTCTGACACCAGGTTTACAGGGTTTTAGGGACTCGATACCCACAAGACTGATGATTTGCGTGTTTTGCTTGATGTGTTCTATCGGTGTGTAGGAATGCAAAACTTCTGTGTGAGCTCTTCCTGTCTTCGATTCAATCTCGATACTAGAGCCTCAATGACTAAGGCCCGTATTTATAATCAGCTCTCAAGAGTGACAGCGAGTTTGAGTTCGTATCAGAAATGTCATTTCAGTACAAAACGGTCTGTCAAATCCATACTTAATATTGCTCTCAATCTTGAGATCGCTTTATAAATACGACCCTGAAATTGAGCCATACCCATATCTATCGTCAATAAAAAAACAAAAGATTCTTCAACGCAAATAAGTAACCTACAATCCAGGAAAAGGCAATAATTTTATCCTACTCATAAAATAAACTAATAATAATAAAATGTCTGTCAGTTTGTCTGTTTAGCGGAAATCGATGCAAATGTTCAAGAACGTAGTAGGTATATCTACCTGTACCTACTTTATTATAAAGTTATGCGCACGTCACGTCCTAAGACAATGATGTCTGCGCAAGCGCAAGGTGTTAAAATGTACGTGAGAGCCATGGCAAGGAAGGTGTTATTTTATTAACTGTCAGACTGCAACAAAGAAAGTATACCGGGTGTAAGGGATAGCTTTCCGTAAACTGATAGGGGTTGCTCAGCAACGAAACTGAACAACTTTGTCCGGTTTTTTGTTTTATTTTGAAAAAAATAATATTTTTTTCTTTAACACCTAAACGTAATTAATTCTGCAATAAGATTATTGGATCTGACTGTACAAAAGTACCTTAGTATTTTATGACCGTGCGAGATGACGAAAAGTAAAATTTATAAAATTGGTTTTCGTCAACTCGCACGGTAATTAAAATCCGTGCGAATTAATTGCCGTGCGAGTTGACGAACGATTTGAAAGATGGTCGCGAGAGTCTTGCGGCCAAAGAAAGGATAAGAATCATTCAATATGAATTAATGAAAGTTGGAATTCGGTTTGCTACCTTGTATGTTTTTAAAACACCGAATTCACCATCGTTAGTACCATCGGTAGTACCTATATATTATACTAGGTGGTACTAGTGGTCCAAGAGGACTAAAAATTAATCATTTACTAAAATATATACCCTTTTAATTCCCTTTATCATATCAAAAACCACCAAAAACAATTTTTTTTATCGCTAACATTCACACGAGACACTTAAAAATATCGAGTTTCTAATTATAACATCAAATAAATTCAGTCGGAGCATTTAGGCTGATATCTCAGCACTTTATCTCCAAATTAAACGTATAATAAACTGATGGTGACCGTCGGTGGTGACCACCAAGCCAGCAGATAAGGGATTCTGGCGCCTCGACCTCGAGGTATTTTTACATGGATGTCGGCAGAATGGAAGTGGCAGGATCTACAACATGTAACATAAAGGGTATATGCATCGTGAAAGGTGTGAATCTACCCATGAAATTGAACAACTTTCCCTAAGGAACATAGGTAGAAATACGACAAAAAAAAAATACTTCCAATACTAAAATGCGCTATCAGCTGATGCATTTTGTATGGAAGGTCTATTTTTTTTTTTCGTTTTCCCACCTATGTTCCTTAGGGAAAGTTGTTCAGTTTCATGGGTAGATTCACAACTTTCTCGATGCATATACCCTTTATGTTACACGTTGTATATTTATGTTGTTTAATTAAATTTATTTTGACAGTCATTCACTCATCCCTTTGCAGAAGTTTTCTAGCCTCTAAGTAAGTGCAATTGAATTTTGTACAATATTTGCGTTTGGTCTGGTTGAGAACATTAAATGTCATTTAGGGCATGGCTATCTAAAAAAAATTATTTGATTTTTTTTCTCAGCAGTCTCAAGAATTCGCCTGTTCTTGACCACAGAGCTTTCGTATAAACATTAATTCTTATTGTCGCTTCCTTTCTATACTAATTCTCTGGCCCGGCGCCTATTGGAGTTTGGGCGTGTGTCGTTTTGGTCCTGTACGGAGGCTGTGGAGGTTTCTCTTCTCGCTCCGTGCTAAGCGACAATCATTGTACCGTGTTCTTGGAAGAATTGAGTATTCAGACGTAAGAATATATTTGGATGTGGTGTCTCTAAGCTCTCAGACATCTATAATTACACATCTATAATTAGACATCTTCCATGCTGGACTGGGAGTGATAGAAAAAACATAGAATGTGCCAGCTGCATCTCCTCCCGGGCATGCCGTAAAAACCAGCTAAGGGATTCGAGGGTTTTAATGTATTGCAATTTAGGCGATGGGCTGACAACCTTTCACTAATAGCAATACACATGACCATGTGAAATAACCCTCAAAACTTGTCAGACGTGGCGGAACGACCTTTCGGTCGTTTTCGCTCTGCCTACCCCATTAGGGATAAAGGCGTGATTTATGTATGTATGTATGTATGTATTGTATGTATAATTAGACATTTATTTACTATTCTATCTCTATGCGCGAGCATGACCTAGATATAGGGGGCAGCTTACTAGGGGGCCGCTTCCTGCAACGTAGCTTTACCAGAAATTCAACCCAAAAAAAGTTTGGACTTCCCGATACAAACAAAATGACCAGCTCGGCTGATGATCCGTTTCCAGGAAGAATTTCTTTGTGAAAAGTGTTCAGTTTTATGGATTGAACTGAACAACACCTACCAGTTTGCGTAAAGCTACACCTTCACCACGTACCTATATACCTTGTTAGGTTTGAGCTGCATTTCTTTACACGTTCCAATAATGTACGGCTGGAATAAGACTTCTCCAAAATCAATTTTATTCGTACCTCCGAGCCAACACCGATCGGAATGCGGTGCGATCAGAATAAGACCAAATAAAAACTAACAAAAACAAAATATAACGATCTTATCAGATCGGGACACAGATAATGGATTGACCCATTTAGTTTGTGAATCATTATTTTGGGACAAACTTTATAATGCACTCATTGAAGAAAAACTTACAAACACTTGACAAGAACACATGTTTTATCCACCTGCAGTTATATCTTGGTAACTGATTTCAAAACAAACTTATAGTTTACTGTTTGATATCAAAGATTTGGATGTAGTATTTAGACGGATTTAGATTTTTGGCTGCAAATACAAGTTTGTATGAAGTTTAGATTTTTAACTCAATCCTGAAGTATGCGTTGCGATAACGCACTACTTTTATGGTAAAGGTCTGATTTAAAAAAAAAAAGAGTTAACATTCAGATTTCTATAAAAGTATTTATTATCTTTACAAGTTATGTGCACGTGGTTTCTTTATTTTATGCTTTAAATTTTCCCACGTTAAAAGTAACCTACGGCCTTTTTAGAAAAACTAACTGAAAACAACCAGGCATATAACACCTAGGTGGTCTAAGCCGTGGGCTTACGATCCGGAGGTCCTGGGTTCGATTCCCAGGGGGGGGAATACAAAGTTGATATTTGTCAATGTATCACTTTGTGAGGTTTTTCCCAGTTTGGTTAGGACATTGCAGGCTGAATCACCTGATTGTCCGAAAAGAAAAAGGATTCCGTGCTTCGGAGGGCACGTTAAGCCGTCGGTCCCGGTCGCCATCTTTGATAGTGGTCGTTACTGAAACCATGTCAGAGGCCTATAGCTGTGCTACTAGGCGGTTTGAAAACTCTGACACCAGGGTTTATCGGGTCGTTGTTCGACTCGAAAATCCACTCGCTAAGAAGAAGACCGTAGTAGTAAAGGCAGCTTTTTGCCAAGGGAAAATGCGTAATTTTAAACTTATTTACCTGCGGGTGAAAGCTAGTACCTACCTACCTAATACTATTTATTATAGGGAAGCTAGGTAGTAATGATTAACAATAACCTATTTATTTTCATTTCTCATACTCGGAAAGTAGTGTTGTTTTGATCTGACTATTGGGTGGAAGATGCTGCTTTCCTTTCACAGGGAAGGAATAACTCATACAAATTTCATCCCCACCCTAGGGCGGGAATGAACTTTAAAAATAGAACTGCTTGAATTGCTGTCAGCTGTGAAGACTTTTTTTCATATAAAAAAAAAAACTTTATGAAATGTCGTGACTTTTTAACCAGCTAGTGTCACTGGCCAGCGTGAATTTAGCGCAAACTTGCGATGCGAGTGCCGCGACAAAATTAAAAAATAATAATTAAAAAGTCAACACAAATTGGCGGGATAGTAAAATCTGTTCTTTTTAATTTCAATAATTGTACCAATATGACTATTAATTTTAAATAGGTACCTACTTTATTAACAATAAATACTTAGTTTGTATTAACAACTAGTTTTATTTTCCTCATATTCTAAATGAAAAGTAGAGTCATTGCCACGGGTAGAAGAATCAATTCCTCTCGGACTATAGCCGCCCTCGCTGCGCTCGGGCGTCTAACTACCTCGGGAATTGATTCTCTTCCACCCTAGTCTATGAATCTACTATTGTTACCTACTGAAAAGTGCTATTGGGCGGTTTAATAGCTCTGACACCAGGGTTTATCGGGTCGACTCAAAAACCCACTTGATAAAATAGAAGAAGGAGACTGATCAATGTACATTTATACATACATAATATCTCGCCTTTATCCCTAATGGGGTAGGCAGAGCAAGAACGACCCAAACAAAGGTTCCGCCACGTCTGACAAGTTTTGAGGGTCATTACAGATGATTATGTATATTACTATAGTGACGGGTTGTCAGCCAATCGCCTAAGTTGCAACACATTGAAACCCTCGAATTACTTAGCTGGTTTTTACAGTATGCCCGGGAGGAGATGCAGCTGGCACATTCTATGTTTTTCTATCGCTCCCAGTCCAGCATGGAAGTCATCAATGTACAGACAAACATACAATATTTTATATGGATTTAGAAGCCATTCGGATTTCTTTATGTATTATCATCATTATTACCATGTTATTATGGTCTTAACGTCTTAAGAATTCGAAGGTGGTTTTTCGCAAAAAAGTTCGCGTGACTTCTTCGGAATTTTGCAAATAAGAAGAGTAGATGTAAACAAAACAATTATGGCGTTTCCAGGAATCTTCGCGAATCCCGAAATTGAGAGATAATGGCAAGGATTAAGTACCTATACTATAGTTAGCCTTATACCATGGACTAACTACTCTAGAGGACTGCTAACCGCCATACTAGAAAGCGTACCTCGATACTCGATAAAAAGGTTAAAATGAAAAGCTATATATTCCTTTATATTAGATATTATAATGAGCCCATAATATTTTCCAGATAAAATACCTCAATACATCAAACTGTATCGAATTTTCTTATTACAGCACGCCATGATTTTCCTATTACCGACTATTTCTTTACCGAAATTACTCATTATACAATACCGAAATTCCACACAGCATGTTTGAGCCGAAATTATGGCGATTAGGAACTGTAATTTGGAAGAAAAACATCGAGTTTGCCTCACAAAGGTTAATAGGTAAAAAAATGTGCGTGACATTTTTCTTATTTATCTGAATTCCTGTGGGCAGGGCCTGGAGGAGATTACAACTTTTATAGGAGCGCGAAAATTTTCTGTATAGACAATTGCCTACTTTCAATAATTTTTTTTACAAGATTCTGTTTAACCCGTCACTAGAAACATCAAATTCAACGGGGCTTCAATTTGGGGTTTCCGTTTTATTAAAATACCATTAACTTATCATTTCCTATCCTGCTACATACTTAAAGAGAGTCTATAGCTACTAAAATTAACACAAAAACCTTATCCTCATTCCTAATCCTCTATTTTCCCAGCTCTACATCCAGGGGCGTATTCGGTAGCGTGCCTAGGTCACCTATAATTGCTGTACAGGTCATCGGCTGGCCTTGCCTAGGTCATGCTTAGATGCCTAGATTTACGGTTATGTGTTTTGTCTGGAATTAAGTAGGGTTTGTGTGATTGAGGCGGGTTTTTCGCGGAATTAGTTGGTTTTTGTGGGTTGCTAAGTGGAACGTAATGGTTTTGGGTTCATATTTATCTATTATGGTACTGGAATTAGGGCTCGTATTTATAAAGCGATCTCAAGTTTGAGAGCAATATTAAGTGTAGATTTGACAGGCCGTTTTGTACTGAAATGACATTTCTGATTGAAACTCAAACTCGCTGTCACTCTTGAGAGCTGATTATAAATACGGGCCTAGGACTGGTCAGAGGTAGCTTACGATGTTATCTGATGCTGATCTGATGATGCTTAGGTTAAGTTATTTTAGTAAGATTTCTGCTGAAAACCAGCGCTGCAGTCTTTGACTGGCGCATTATGCTGAGCAGGTTAAGTTTTTAAGTCGTCTATTTAAAAAAAATAGGTTTAATACATAATTGCACTTATAAACAACATATAAATTAAACAAGTACTTATCAAAATAAATAATAGTTTTGAATGATGATCTCCAGACCACCTTGATGGAGGACATGAAAAAGTCAGCAAAAATATTCATTAGTTTTAACTGCAGATCCTACAATAATTATACACAAAAATGCATTAAAACAAACGGTCAGTTTAAACTTCTTTATACATTTAAAATTGGTTTAAAAATGGGCTAGGTAATTATAAAAATGTCTTCAGCATTCTCCCTTGGCGTGTCCAATTTTCTGCATACTCTTCAAAACTGCGTAAACATTCTATTATCTTGTGACATTTTATATCTTTTAGAATATACAGGGTGTACAATAAGTTTAGTGACTAAAAATCTTTTATTATACCTACTTGATGTCTTATGTTGTTTTGTGAAGATTATAGGTACGTAAAGGAAAATGTTTTCTAACACTTTAGAATTTAATCTATTGTTGTTAAGAACTTAATATGCATTTGATTAATCCAAATTATTTAAAACTACATGTGGGGGTATTGTTTCCCTATTCGTAATCCTGACTTTCAGTAAGTTTATTTTCGGACAATCAGGTGATTCAGTCTGCAATGTCCTAAACAAATTGGGGAAAATCTCTCAAAGTTGTAAATTAACAAATATCAACTTGGTGTTCCCCCCTGGGAATCGAACCGAGGACCTCCGGATCGGGAGCCCATGAGCTCAGTCAGACCACTAGACCACGGAGTCAGTAAAGCGTAGTACGAGTATAGATTTTTTGATTATCTTCTATTTATTGAACCACCCTGTATCCTAGTCTAGGAGCTCGCGTGATAGGAAGTGAGTAACGACCGTGCGAATAGCGGCCGCGGCTCCTGCACTATTTCTATTAGTGCATTCCTCGCGGAGGAAGTCACAGTTTAAGATGCCTCGTGTCAGCAGCTGATGCGGATCATAGGCTTTTGTTAACGTTTGTAGGCATTTTGTTGCTATTACTTAGTACTGCTTACTTTAATACTTAGGTACATACATACATATAATAACGCCTTTATCCCTAATGGGGTAGGCAGAGCGGAAACGACCTAAACAAAGAGGTCGTTCCGCCACGTCTGAAAGTTTTGAGGGCTATTCCAGATAGCTCTGTTATGTATATTGCTATAGTGACAGTTTGTCAGCCCATCGCCTAAATTACAATACTGAATGAAACCTTCAAATCCCTAAGCTGATTTTTACAGCATGCACGGGAGGAGATGCAGCTGGCACATTCTATGTTTTTCTATCACTCCCAGTCCAGCATGGAAGTGTACTTTACTTTATCACGATAGCTTCAGAATATGTAGTACTTTTTATACAACGCAACTTTCAGTAGCACTTCTTAAGGCTCGTATTTATAAAGCGATCTCAAGATTGAGAGCAATATTGAGTGCGGATTTGACGGGTAATTTTGTACTGGAATGACATTTCTGATACGAACTCAAACTCGCTGTCGCTCTTGAGAGCTGATTTTAAATACGGGCCTATGTTACCTTTGATAAAGCAATTGGATCTACCTACTTTCTTCTTCTGTTTGTGTTTTTGAGTAGACTAATTATATTTTTTAAACGACTCCAAATCAAAGGAGGAGGTTCTCAATTCGGTTGTATGTTTTATTATTTTTATCATTATTTTTTTTTTTTTATGTTTGTTATTTTTTGATTATTTAGATTTAGGTCCTGTGTTAGTTAACAGATCTGCCGGCAGAGGATCTTCGTCCTATAAATTTATGTCTCGTAGGTTTTCAACAAATAGTGATGTTAAAGTCCTGCGACCCGTCATCGGGGAGATAGAGCTCCTAGATTCAACCACTGGATGGATCGGAATGAAACTTAGCACGCGTATAGGTTAAATCCTGCAATACTTAGAACATAGGCTATATTTTCACGGGAAAACTCATTTAACGCGGGTGAAACTGCGGGGCGGAAAGATAGTTAAAAATAATCTCCGTAGGGCCTTTGCCCAGCAGTGGGACATTAACGGCTAGAAAGTACTTATTCCCCTAGCAACAGCCGCGGTTTCAAAGCAGTACCAACAGTCCACAGTCCACAAGTACTACACCGTACTCCGCTTCCCCCTAGCGTAGTGATTTCACAGACGATTTGCTATGATCGTGATCGGCTCACACCTGTCTGCTCCGGAGTCGGTCTGTGACGCCGCCGGTGACCGCGGGTTGACCCCTTGCGCAATGTTTACCATCGCTTACTTCTCTTTGGGATTTAGAAGTTTTGGATTCTTACTATCAGTTGCATACATATATACAGTCATGCCTTTATCCCTTACGGATTAGGCAGAGTGTAAAACCCTTAGTAAAAGGCGTTTTTGCCACATCTGACAAATATTGAGGACAATTTTAGATTAAAATGTGTATCGCCAATAGAGACAAGTTATCAGCCCGTCGCTTTAATTACAATACACTAGTAACCGTTGAATCCCTTTGATGACATCGACAGCATGCCCGGGAGGAGAAGCAAGTGGCACATTCTGTAACTTTTTTTCTTTCATTCCCAGTCTAGTATGAAATTTAACTCTCTCAATCTACCTCTATTCTTAAAAATACACGCAAGATGCTATATTCGCTATATAACGATGTTTTGAACCAATGCAATGAATCACCCAACTTTTAATAAAAGTGATAAAAATTCAAATAAGAATAATCCTCTGGTATTACTCACGCACCACCCGGCTTCTTCGCTTTTTTTTTCAAATTCGCCAACTTACCTGAAAAAAAAAAAATATATTATATCCATTAGATACGAATTCAATGGTAACTTTAGAAAAGGTCGCACCAGATGGTTGCGATATAAAATTCGGCTCGAATATCGATTTAAATGATAGAAAGGTGCAAAAATCGATAGAAAGCGAAGCCGCAACTGTATCATTGGTAGACAAAGCTAAAGTTACTACTGAAGATACGAAAATAACTCTTATTGACGATGAAATAGAAGTTTTAGACGAAGCAGAAGAGTAAAATGGTTAGATAAGGGTATGTAACGGTAACAATAGTGATACAAGGTGTCGAATTCTTAATAAGTGAACACGTGTTGCTGAAAAAAATTTGCTGCGTGCACAGTGAGGCATCAAATTGATTGATATAATTTTATCGGGTGGTTTCACTAATACCTACGAGTACGTAAGCTAAGATGTTAGCAATGCATCTGTGGTTAGGGTTGTAGATGTCCTTCTAATAATATTCATTTAAGATGATCATATGAAGAACACACGTCATTGCTTCAAAATATCAAGTGTAGCGGAATAGCAGAAGTACAGAGATCACAACTCTACCAGGAAGAATTATATTGGCTGATGGCTAAAAGTGTTTAGGAGGAAACTGTCTAATGAATCAATACTTATTGCAATGAAATATTTGAAAGCTTTCAAGATGTCAACGAGCATAAAGTTCATCCGAAATTACTATCAAAACAGATTGAGAGCGTGTCCCGACTTGCACACCTTGCCGCGTATCGTTTGTTCAATCATATCCAAAGGGAGCTTGCGACTAAATATAATTCAATATACACCCTCTTCCTGCCAAATATACGCTCCAAACTTACAAACTTGCCCTGCAGCTGATAGGAATCCTAATAAGAAAGCAGTAAGAACCATTTTTGGATGTGTATCTGCTCGGGTTTGCAGACGGCAACGCAGGTGTGCCGCAAGGGTCTGTACTCGGGCCGCTTTTATTTTAGATTCACAATCTCAAGCCACGTGGATGAGGGGTGGTTTCTGCAGAAAAACTAGCAGCTTTCGACTTCCGTAGAGCACAAATATAAACAGAATTAGATCGCCATGATGTTTTTCCGGTCTCGTGGGTTTGTGTTGCCGATATATTATATCTTGAGTGGTCTTGTGCCAATTATAGTCGGAGGGTTCCGGTCAATATGTTATTTCTGGTGATAGTCAGACCCTTAAGTGAGTTTGGGGTGGCGACATAAACTATTTTGTTAATACGATACGCGTGTATGACTTCCTTTTGAGAAGTGATAGGAAATGCTATTGTTGAATTACATACATACATACATAAAATCACGCCTCTATCCCTGATGGGGTAGGCAGAGCAAAACGACCTAAACATAGGTCGTTCCGCCACGTCTGACAAGTTTTCGAGGGTTAATACAGATAATGATTATGTATATTACCATAGTGATAGGTTGTCAGCCCATTGCCACACACATACACATATTTACATCTAAATACATATACCTACACATATAAATATACGTATCAAACATATAGGATAAATAAAATTAATTGCAACCTAATGCAGTAAGAAGATGACTGTGCTCGAGAAACTACACAAAATAAATAAACATACGAGTATAAGTAAATACAAAAATTAGAACAAACAAGCTATAACCGAAAGCCCAAACTTATTTTTCAACTACCTAACAAAACAAAACGAAATTAACGATATAAAACAGCCTAAAAATGTCAACGAAATAAATCTTCTAAAATTCATTGAACCCATGCCGGCTACAGGCGGTTAGGGGATGAAGGGGGTTGAAGGGAGGGTGGAGGGGGTCGTTAAAACGCCGGTAAGTAGGCCTCACGGTATGTAGCGTGCAGAGCAAACTATTTGTCAAGAGAGTCGGTCGTAGTCATACAGGGCCTTTAGAAAAAAAAAACGAGACGAAACTAAGGCCCGTATTTATAATCAGCTCTCAAGAGTGACAGCGAGTTTGAGTTCATATCAGAAATGTCATTTCAGTACAAAACGACCTGTCAAATCCGTACTTAATATTGCTCTCAAACTTGAGATTGCTTTATAAATACGAGCCTAAGCATCTGTTGTGAAGGTTTCAGAACGATATGTCCTATGATTCCTTTATTTTAGTCCTGTATTATGAGGTGCGAATTACTTGTAACGTGTGTGAAGTAATACTTCTACTGTAACTACCGTATAAACTGCAGGACTACCACGTTCAGCAGATGTGTTGGCAAGCGCATAAAGCGGCATCCACAAAAGGCACTACATTCTGATAATTTCAGTCTTTTCATGACTGCTAAAACAGAATTTTTCACTGCTTACATGAAGTTTTCTTCTTCATGAAAATAAATTAAAGTTAGCTTATTGTTAACACTCTTTATAGCCGATTTAATCTGCCATCAGTCGACGTACACTCAGAAATGTATGGATTGGTTGATTTCAGCAATTTTTGGGTCAACTGGATAAAGTGAAATATTACTTTTTATTTGCTTGGAAACAATGTTGATAAATATTTAGGTTAAACTATGTGAGCTACTATTTGTTATGTTGTATTATGGTATTGTAAAGAGACTTGAGACCATTGCGAAACATGTGAAAATGTATGACCCTCTTATGAAAAAAGACAGCTAGATGAAAATCTAACATCAACTATATTAATATGTTAGCAGAAAAATGTTTGTTTACTTCCTAAATAACACCTTAAATCAAAAGATTATACCGGTTGTCAACATATCCTCATAATTTACCCCTTTAAGGGCTGAAGCGTGAAGATCTAAAGGTATTTAAAGAATTTAGGGGTCAAATGAGGGCGGCTCCTAATCGCACCCCTTTCTACAATAAAAAGTTACACCGCTATAATTGTTAGATAACGATCTTTATTGCGTTCCATGACTTTTTAATGAATCAAACTTTCAAACTAATTTTAGCTATTAGCAACATGACATTGTGTTGTTCTATCAAATTATTTTCCAATGCCATCATCATTATGTACTAAATTGACGATTGATAAATGTAAATATCCTTCAGCTGCTTTATAGTTAGGTATTACGCCTTTCTCCTTAACTTCTTTTTGTAATTTGTTTTTTCTTTCATTATCTGTACATCCGCAGCAGTCAGAGCGTGTTAGACAGTAACTTATATTTCTCTGGAATAAAATACTAGGATGAATCGAGAAGTAGAAATCTTCTACGAGTATCCTTCTCGATATCTTTTCCACTTTAGATACGTCTTATACTTTGAATTTGTTAATCTTAGAATTTAGTCCAAGCTATTACCTAATAGTGCAGCACTTATCTCTCAAAAGACTGTTATCATAAGCTCCTTTTTAGTTTGGTCCGTAATAGTTATTTTGAGCAATAAACTAACCACAAGTGGCCACTTGGCTATTAAAGACTTCCTTATTAAATTCTTATTAAAATTTTATTATATTGTTTACATATTAATATTAAAATACAAACACGTCGGCACGCGCAGAGCGGTAAAACGTTATTATCCTCTTTATCTAATTTTAATATCTCTAACCGACTTCCAGAGAAATTCAACCACAACACATAGTTGAATTTTAAACTCTACGTGACCGGAATAAGGAATGACCTATCCGAAAACATCTGCAAAACACGTTTGTCTCTAAACTACCCCTCCGAAAGTTTTCAGCCAAGTTTACTTTGCCATCGACGAATTCAAGCTTCGTTACGCTGCTGAAGACGGAATCGCTTTTCCAACGACGAAAATATCTTTGTTTTCGGTCACTAAGGGGGTGTATTAAAAAAAAAAGGTTTTTTTTGCCGGCGCGAGCGCACACCAGATGGCATTCAGGGCATTGACTCCTTAAACATTTTTTTCTGCATTCGCGGGCAGAGGCAGTCGAAAACTACCGAACGAACGTTTAATTTGACTTAAGTAAGGCCTTTAAGTGGATCCATTGTGGTCGGCTTGGTTTGCAAGTGAATTCTTCAACCACATTCTGTGATGGTTTTTAAAGGATTGACCAGTTTTACGGTGTGGATTTCTATTAGTTAGTTGAGGTATACAAAAACAGCTACCACGTGACAGATAATTTTTCAAAATGCGCTGTCTGTAACCCGCTGTATGTTTTCTAAATCTTCATATAAGGTAAGAATGATTTTGATCACTTATTTAAATCCGTTCTGAAGATCAAAATCAATGTTTCAAATATATTGATAACAAAATCAGATGAAACTACGATATTCAGAACATAGGTGAGCACGTCCATAGCCAAAATATATGTGATAGATTCAAGACAAATGAGAAATATTTATAAAACTTCTCATACCTTCTTCTGAAGGCCTGACCTTTAAAGAGCCTCATGGTTCAGAGATGAAATGTGTGCAACCAGCTTCAAAAATTCAAAAATAGAATCGGCTCGCGCACTACGCCTCTTGTAATTGTACGTTGAGATCACCTGCGCGAGCGCACGCGAAACGTAGTCTTTTTGTTTGTGATGTTATTACACTGTACGTGCAACACGTTATGCATCATCGTTTAGTGTAAAAAGATGTTACCCAAACTTTTAAATAGGTGTCTAGAGAGCTTTTTAAGAGCAGAAACTTCTCTAAAATGTAAATCATTTACTTGATTGGAACATAGACTTGAAAATGAAGAGAGTGTGAAGAGTATTCCTCAATTTAGGACTGGACCTAGACCGAAATAGATGAAATCATTTGCTAAAGGTCTATAACTACACTTCTATTACAGTAGCCTTTAGCCATTAAAACCCACTGCAATCACGGCCTTCTTTTAATTCATTCACTGCTGCCCTGGATTTATAGTCGAAGACACACTCCTTCAAGTTGAGAAAAGCTGGTGATATTCTGATCTTATATCAATGGGTCAACTCAAACGTGAAAGGAAATCTCTGAGGACTAGGTATCTATACTCAAATACCTACCTACTTGTTTGTAAGATTCTGATTGAACTTTAACTTTCCTGTACCCTTGAGCCTAGCGTGCAATCTTAGCGTGATCTACCAAATTCCATCTCCTTATACGTTTCCTACTCGATACAGCGCCGTCAAAACAATGCAATTATGTGCGATATTATAATAACCAAACAAAGTTTCGTGCTGAGTGCAATCATGAGATTACATCTGCATCCTCGGGCTTACTTGTTTGCAAGGATTCTGGACAGGGACGATGGTAGAGATGCATTATGATGAACTACAACTTTACTAGGTTGTACAGAATGAAGAAAGAGGGTAATGGTTCTTCTTCTTGTCTTATGGGTTTCGAGTCAATCGACCTAATGAACCTTGGTGTCAGAGTTTTTAAACCGCCTAATAGGATGATGTTGATGGCGCGGAGATGTAACCTGCAACTCCTAAAATAACTGGTGTAAACTTACATATGCTAGAAGTAGCTACACTAATAGATATAGTTTCTTTAGAACATTTACTTCTTTTGGGATTATGCACAGTGAACTAAAATTCGAAGTAAGTAAATTTGTATGACTTTGCATTGTATGATGAGAGCATGACATGACGAAAACAACTGAAAATAACTCTATAATCACAACAAATATTGCTATCATAACTTCCACTATGATATCCCAAATACAGACCTGGTTTTGTGAATTATTCATATTCAGCAATCTTACGTAAGATGCTGGCACGCGATTCGGATCTGGAATTTGGCGGCAAAATACGAAAAGAGGCTAAAAGAAACAGGGAGTTCGATAATGACTGATCGCTGCACGCACCGCATTAAATATTTCTTTCACGAAAACATTGGAACATTCGGATGAAATGAAAGTCAAAAGTGTAGATATGTTTTCCAAATGAATCACAAAGTTACATAATACCTCTTTCTAAAGACTGGAGATTAGATCTGAGAAGGCTTTATAAAGAAATACTACTAAATTTATACACAAAGGGATAAGGCAAACACAAACAATTACAAAATGCTTAAGTAGGAAAATTGAGATAAATTAACAAGAGATATTTCTTTAAGTATCATTATAAAATTGCAATGGCAAAGTAGATTACTCTATAACCATAAATTAGGAAGGTGCAATTGATACTAAATACGTTGAACTATTCGCAGCTATTAATTAACAGAATGACCGAGTGAATTCAAGTGTGTTCCACAAGGCACGCGTCTTGGCCCCATCTTGTATTTCATGTACGCGGATGAGTTGTAATTAAGAGCAAATGTCAGGAGGACCAGGCGGCCAAGTTTTTTTTAGAGTTTCGCGACAGATGGATGCGCACGCGTTGATCCAAGCTGGTTTGATCGAGATGTTGCCAACCTGTAGACTTGAGATAAGCTTCAGAAAGGCTTTCAAAGAAAATAAATAAAAGGTAAATAAAATGTGACCTTAAAATGGAATTTTAAGAAAGATCTCGCGTTGCTAAATAGGTCCCCATAAAGATGTATTGTAGAAGAGAAAGGTCTAATCGGATAATATTTAGGATCATTTTAATAAGATACGTGTGAATCGTAAGTTAATAAGTTTTCCTACTTTGGTAGTGGAAAGGTAGAAAACATCATCGAATAGGATTTCCTAGTGAAAGTAAAATTAAATACTGATCCTTGTATTAAAAAGGCATATTAAATAGCTATAGGATAATATTATCTCAGGGTCTGAAGGTAGTAAACAATATTTCTTTAGGCTAGATGATTTCTCTGTTGCAAGCTCATCTGATTTTCCAATAAGAATATTGTCACTCTACATCAGAGGCTACATATAGCAGTTTTTAATTTCTACAGAAGGACCAGCCAGGATCACAATGGTCTATTTCTCTAGACCTTGACATTTCTATCTAAAATTAGGTCAAACAATTCTTTCTCCAGCTGTCGCGTGCATACGTCACAGCGGTGCGCTTGGGCATGCGCGGTACAGTTAGCGTTGCGGTGCGCACTGGCAGCTGTGCGCGCAGCTGGGGCGGTTTTTGCGCGCGCAGGTATTGTGCACGTGCGGCGTTCAGACCAGCCTGCAAGTTTGCCTATTTGCATGTGGCTAGTGGTTAGTTTGGGAGTATTAGTTGTGAGTGGTCTGGTTAGGTTTTTTTTTTTTTTAATTAGCCTGGTTTGTCCCACTGCTGGGCAAAGGACTCCCCTTTTTGTTTCCACTTTCTCCGTTCATGTGCAATTTGCATCCAATCCTTCTAGGTTATGAAATTAATAAGTTTGGCATTGTTTCTTGGATTTGCTATAAAGCCCCAATTAAATGAATAAGTATTTACGTTGGTCAATATTAGTTTGAACATAGAAGTTGTTTGAACTTTTTATCAGGAAAATCCGATGATACACAGGCAAAGATCTAACGATTTGGTTGAATCGAAAGATATAAAAAAATCTTAACCTGAATTCTGAGTTTTTTTTTTGAAGATACGGTTAATAGATGCGTGAAATTGTCAATTGCATTATTTGCGCACGTTTGGTATTAGCATTGGCGACTTTTGCTGTTATTTTGTGGAATTCCCAGGGTTTTTGGAGGTGTCAGCAATGATGCTTCGATTTCGTTGTGTTTTCCCTATGGCAACGGCAAAAAGCTCACTGGAGTGGGAGCGATATAAGAACATAGGATTGGAACTTCGTGTTCTTATCTTCAGACATACTCTTAGGCCCGTATTTATAATCAGCTCTCAATAGTGACAGCAAGTTTGAGTTCGTATCAGAAATGTCATTTCAGTACAAAACGACCTGTCAAATCCATACTTAATATTGCTCTCACTCTTGAGATCGCTTTATAAATACGGGCCTTAAAAACAGTTGAGGGATTCGTAGCTATGCATGGTAATATCCAGTCCTAAACGCAAAACACTTCAAACTTTTGTCAAACATGGTGAAAATTGGTCTGCGTATCTTTGGAAGTGAATACTTTACTTTGTATAGATTAAGATGTATAGGAATGCATCATGGAAGTATCTTATAGCGTAATCATAGGTAGTTTGGAGGTCATGACTTCGTTTCCCATGGTCAATATTTTATGGTCATGTCATGGTTAATTTGTTATAAGTCTGGGGATTCAGATACCTACTCATAATTCTGAGAAGCTAGTTGAATTGGTTGCTGATAGTGTCGCAAAAACTGCCATAACCTACAACAACAAAAACATAGCGAAGCTAACTGGAGCTCAAAATTGAACTCCGCGCGTGCGCGAGCGCATACTGAGCACGAGCCCCGCATCTGCCGCGAAACCTGACACGCTCCTATTACCATATGAATTATGCTACTTCCGAAAAAAAAAGCAACCATCCTCCAAACAAAATTCAACTCCAACATCACTCCAATAAAACTGAAATTCATTTCTTGATCCACAAAATTTCTGATCTTCCTTGACCGTGATTTAGACTTTATTACTCCAAAAATAGAGTTGGAATTTGGTTGGGGATGATGTTACGGTAACCAAGTCATATGGGCAAAAGACATGTGTATTCGCTAAGGCGCCCGCCAGATGTCGTTGAGATGTCACGACAAGAGTATGAGCCTGCGTTTTTTTTATTTTCAATTTCGATTTTTTCTCTCCGCTTTCTGTTTACTCATCACAATGTGTAGCGGTTTGGATCCTGTTGCTCGATCGATAAAATAAACTTTTGAATTTATTGGATGTTTTTGGGCGTAAGGGAAAATATTATTTCGTGGTCCCAAGAAATTAAGGTCGTTTGTGGTTTTATGTGGTTCATTCGTGGCATGCTTTGACAGTAATCAATTATATTAAGGTTTAAATGTTTAAAAGTGTTGGGAAAATGGGTGGTATCAGATCTATCTGTCTATTCCAGGTAGCGGCATCAGGGACCTACTGTGGATAATTCTGGCTAAACTAATCAACAAAAATTGTGAAATTAACAACCTCTTCGGGATCAGCTTAATCCATTTTTTCTAGGTGACCAGCTCTGACCAAGTTTGTCTAGAGCAAACTGATCTCAAGTAAATAAGGCGATTGGAAATAATGACAAAAATCGAATGCAACTGATCGGCTCTGCAAGTCATTAAGCATGGGTGAGGAGGCCGATTTTATATATCTTTCGTTGAAACTTCGAAAGATAGATTATAGATACTTTTAAAGATACAGTAGGGCTCGTATTTATAAAGCGATCTCAAGTTTGAGAGACCGTTTAATACTGAAATGTAATTTCTGATTCAAACTCAAACTCGCTGTCACTCTTGAGAGCTGATTATAAATACGGGCCTAAGAGTCTTTTTAATCCAAAATCAAGCGGACCACCACCGGCGGAAGCGACGGCTAAGTACAGTCAGCTCAAATACAAGGCAAGCATATAAATTGACCAAAATCGGGTACAGTTACACGCGCCCACCGGTCATCAATGGAAATTGACCGATTGAACACGTGCTCATGACGTCATCTTAAACAGAACGAGTAAGGGCAAGAACTCCTTTTCAGGGCAAGTGTTTTTTACTTCGTCGTCGAACCTTAACCTAACTTAAACATACATAAATACATAAAATCACGCCTTTATCCCTAATGGGGTAGGCAGAGCAAAAATAACCAAAACAAAGGTCATTCCGCCACGTCTGACAAGTTTTGAAGGTCATAACAGATGATTAATGTATATTGCTAGCAATAGTGACGGGTTGTCAGCCCATCGCCTAAATTACAATACACTGAAGCCCTCGAATCCCTTAGCTGGTTTTTACAGCATGCCCAGGAGGAGATGCAGCTGGCACATTCTATGTTTTTCTATCTCTCCCAGTCCAGTATGGAAGGAACAAGGAACTTAAACAACCCGTAAAAAATAGATTTGGTCTTGACTGTAGTCTAAGCCAAATGTACCTAGCCGAAACGACGATGGAGTGAGCTTCAGAAACCATAAATGCACCGGCATTTCTACACACTGACGGAAAATATACCATAGCATGCCATTAGGTGAAAGGTGAAGTTGAACGTAACAGTGTTGCTTAGAGTTAGATTCCGGTTGGAGGGTGGTCGCAAACTTATTGGCGACATGACGACTCTTTAGGAGATCGTTTAGCTGGTGTGACATTACACTTACACATATTTAAGCAAGTACTCAGTCTTTGGGATCAACCCT
Source organism: Scrobipalpa atriplicella (assembly GCA_029255725.1). NCBI lineage: Eukaryota > Metazoa > Arthropoda > Insecta > Lepidoptera > Gelechiidae > Scrobipalpa > Scrobipalpa atriplicella. The sequence continues at coordinate 56,509 of JARACY010000358.1, forward strand.
TGCTACTGGTTACCACCTCATTCTTTGGGAAAAGATGATGTAATTAGCATAATTTACCAACTGTGTAGAGAAGTTTTTGATGTGAAAGCTTATGACGAAAGCTAATACTATTTTAGGACCTGTTTACCCACATTGATCTATAAACATAAAGGTATAAAAATAGTTGATTCATAACAATAGACAAAAGGTTATAAAATAGTTCATTGACTAGAATAGACGAACGTAGAAATAATGGGGAAGGAGAGGCGCCTACGCTTAAATTACCTATACGCAATTTTCTTTAAAAGCACACACAAGGCTGTTTTTGTATGCTTGATCTAAAAATAAAACCATTCACATTTTACAATCTGCCTACAATCTTTATTTTTCATTCACAAAAATATTGTAAAGAAAACAAAGTCATCGTTTGAACTTTGACATTATCAGATAAATTGCGTTCTAGGCTTTCAGGCTGCGGTATAATAGGGGACAGAGTTTCAACTCCTACGCACATGGTTGATAATAGATTTCTTTATAATAGAAGTAATATCGGTAAGGAATTGCGTTAAACAAAATCATTGTTTGAACTTTGACATTATCATCATCTTAGATATATTGCGTTCTATAAAGGTTTCAGGCTGCAGTATAATACAGACAGAGTTTCAACTCCTACACACAATGTAGATCGCTGATAATAGATTTATTTATTTGTTATAGAAGTAATATCGGCAATTACTTACGTAGTAGAAGCTAATTATGTGCTAAGTGCTAAGGATTTTTTGTTTGGCCAAATTATGACATTTTTCAATATTACTTATTTAAAAAAATATACCGCTATTTTAAGTCAATACTTGAAATAATTTCTAACACCTACTAAAAAAGTTTCTACTTTCGTCTACTCCGTAAGAGCTTATTTAAAATTCTTTTCTGAAGAGCAAACGTGAATATAAGTACCTACGTTTGTCTGAAAGATTAATGTTCACCAACTAAATAATGCAAATCAGGACTTACATTAAGATGACACGCGCCGAAAGATTCATTAGGTATTTTATAAAACATCTGTCAGCTGGGAGGCAGAGTCTAGACATTTACAATTTATTGAGATACATTTTTTTTTAAGAGTCTTGGCGTGGAAACAAGTCCTTCAGTGACCGACGTGTTGCCAATACAAGCATAGAGAAAACAACCAAGTTATTGAGAAACAAATTCAAGATCATACAGCAAGCCTAGCAGCAATTTAAGCTAGGTAAAGTGGCTATGCCTAGGTCAAAATGCATGTCGACTGATAACCTATTCGGTCACATTTATGCTAACGCAATACACATTCTGTCAAATGTAGCCGCGATAACCAACGACTGGTAGCTGGCAGCTACTGCGTGGCTAGCTGGATGTCGAGAGATGATAAGCAGGCAATTCACAAAATCGATAATTACTTCCAGTTACTTGGGCTAGATAGTCTCCTTCCAAAGACAAGACAAGGAAATGATAACCAATAAACAAGACAATGGTGCTAATTCAGGACGCACTATTACTAATTCTAATTATTAGTAGCGCTGTCACTTTCTTAAATTTGACATAAGAACAGGATAGCCAACAAACACGTGACTTTGACATTCCTAATTTGACGTACGGCGCTTTAAATAAGGAATGACCATAGAGCGTGCTCACTAATTTTACGTAATGCAGTCTTATGTCAGATTAGGAATGTCAATGTCATGTTATTTGCTATCATGTTCTTATGTCAAATATAAGAAAGTGACAGCGCTACTAAGAATTAGAGTTAGTAACTGGACGGCGTGAATCGAGGCCAATGCCTGAAGGATTACGTGACCCGTAAAAGACGGAGCTGTCAAACTATCTACTTATCTCTTCAGCCGAACCGAACCTGATTTGACGCCATGCCACGATTCACACCACACTTTCTTTAATTAAAAAAAAAATTGTTGCAAAGCAGCAAAGCAGGCAACACTTCATGACACTGCCACATGGACAGGCAGACGTACGGAAATATAGCGAATGTCACACATTTAGACGGCGGTATATTTAGCGATGGCTAATTTTAGCTAAATGCGATTAGTGTACAGGGTGGTCTTTTAAAAGTCCACGCGAAACCATCAATCAGCTGATCAGGACAAAATTTCATGTGGCAATTGAAGGGCAATTTACAAATTTAGATAACTATAAATGTACTCATCTACGTTTTAAAATGAATGGAGATCTTTATTGCTTTCCATTTCAATATTTCTACGTATTTTCCATTACGAGTATTTTCCGGTCACCTTCATCTACTTACTTTTTTGTATATTAGATTTTCTTTGCATTGAAAGCTCTACATTACGCATTGTTTTAATTAGTGTCTCCTACATCAGTCTCAAAGTTAATAGAAAATAATATAACTACCTTACTTCTAAGGTCAATATTACTTGTACCACCTATTAAAAGGAATATAGGCCGGTATTTATAATCAGCTCTCAAGAATGACAGCGAGTTTGAGTTCGTATCAGAAATGTCATTCCAGTACAAAATTACCTGTCAAATCCGCACTCAATATTGCTCTCAATCTTGAGATCGCTTTATAAATACGAGCCATAGTTTCCCCAGCATAGTACCATGTCTTCAAATAGTTCCATTTTTGGACCGTTCTGGCCAGCAACGTCTACAAAGTGTTCCATTTTTGAACCGTTTAGTCGCCGGCGCAGAGATTGCGACGGCTTTTAGCCGCGGCATGTACTTGTGTGCAAATATAGTTCGCGCTTTGCCCCCCAACAGACTGCATCGCCACAGAACAAGGAATCGAGTAGAGAAGAAAAGTTTCTGAAGACGATAAATTTCAGGTGTAACCTTTTTAGCGACAATACTTCAGACTAGGGTAGGGTAATAAAGAACATAGTGTAGGCTAAAATATTTAAAAAAAAAATGGTCCCCTCCTCCCATACAAAATACCATGTCTATTTTTTGAAGTGAGAACTTCCTTTTTGGGATGGGTAAAAAATTTTAAACTCGCGTCAGACCACTTTTTGGGATGATAAAAGAATCAGAATCAGAAATGTTTATTTGCCAGAATACATGTGTAAGTATACGAATATACAAAGAGCTTAAAATTATTTTACAGTAACAATGTATTCGACCGGTTACATTCGGTGTGCTAATTTTGTTTTGTCTTTATGACATGCCATGTAGAAATGTCCATAAAAGTTAAACAATTTGAAACACAAAATATCAATGAGAAATAGCAACTCTTGCATTTTAAACTCACGTCAGACCAGAGTTTTGACCTCTGGCCACACACAAATTGTATGCAAACAGAGGCCAAGCAAGAGGCCAACGTTAATTGTTCAGTTACATACATGGGTAATTCTTTTCCTCAAATATGGTTTACGGCTAGTGCTGCTAATACTAGTCATACATAATATCTATCATGGGGCCTGTATTAAGCCGCCAGGGCACACAGGTTAAAGATGTCTCTATCTACACCTTCTTAGCACATCGACTCATGGGCACATCAAAGCGATCTCAGTGCGGCGGGATGCGCAGACGATGTCTCGACGCACCCCTCCCCCCTAGCTTTCTCCCCCGCGCTTCATCCCCCTCTTTCGAGATGGCGCCTACGAGACGTAGGCACATGCTACAACATCTCATGACATTGTAATTTGTAGTTGCAAAAATCAACACCTATCATTTTCTATTATGAGAGAACAGAAAGGGCACGACTTAACTAAGTCAATATTAAGTTAAGTCGTGCCCTCTATGAATCGATAGCATTACTTCTCACGATATATCGAAAATTTAAAGCGTTTGCTCAATGCTCTGTCAATGAAACTGAACAACGTTTAAAAATAAATTCTTATGGTTGCTATGCTTTGATTTCGACATTCGTTTCTTGAAAAAAGTTCTTCAGTTTAAAGGATAGATCCAGGTTCGTTCATTTCCTAAAGTTTTTTCCTAAATTTCTTAAAGTTTGGTCCGTCGATTTTTTCATACCTTAAGGTACTATTCTAATTTGAACTGCAGATGAACTGCAGGCGGCAGCAGCAGCAGCTATATACAAAAACTGTAAGATGATCGCTGTGATAGATATGCTTTTACTACGGATAACAAAAGCGCATCAGACTCAGCTCTTATCATAAAGACTTTCTTAGTGATACTGAGTGCAGTTCAACTTGGAATGAATACTTTAAATACTGACGAGCTCTACTCAAAGGCATGCCATCATGTCATAATAATAATGTATTCATGTGATGTCTTCACTTAACTGCTTGTCCATTTAAAAACAATATGAACTTAATTGATAATTAATTGCAACATTAAAAGTAAAAACCACAACCACACAGTAATAATAGCAATGGCGCCTCTCCCCTTTGTGGTAAGAAAATAATAAAAATGAAACCGCCTCAAACATTAAGTTATGCTTTTGTTAGTTGTAGGCAGAGATATGATAGCTGTGACAGATTGATAGCCTATCGCCTAAATTACAATACACTGCTATCGATTTGGGGAAAGCACAACTTAACTAAATCTTAACCAAAATTGTTGCCAGGATAGACAAAGACAGGTGACCATTTAGTCAAGATTTACTGGTTTTGTACACATACGAATCGCCCCAACTGCAGATAACCCACGAATCCCTTTGCTGATTTTTGCAGCATGCCCGGAATGAAAAGCCGCTGGCATTTTCTATGCTCCTAGTCCAGCATTGAAGAAGAAGACATCGAAGAAAAAGCAAATGCACAAGTCGCTGTAAAGCAAATTAACCAGTAGCTTGAACTAAGCCTGAAAAATTTGAAGATTCCGTTCGGTATCTCCAGTATTCCCATCATCAGATCCTGATTTGATGACCATGGGGAACCACTTTGGAATCAGTCCAGTCCAGTCGTCTTTGAGTAATTTAAAATGAAAGATTACGAAGATTGTACCTCCTTTTTTGTTGAAGTCGGGTAAAAAAATATTATTATAAAACAGATAATTGCAAACACTGTCGCAAAATAATTTGCTTACTCCCTTCTGATGTGTAAGCACGTCCTTATTTCTCAGATAAGATCAGTTCGCACGATTAAAGAGGAATAAAGTGAAAATTATTATTTTTGTTGGGAATTTGACGGTGTGAAACTGTATAGATGTGTGCTGAAGTGTTTTAGCGTAATGTTATAAATAGCAAAGGATATTTTCGAAATTGCTTTATCTCGTGAGGGATATACGCGGGAAGGACCACTCTACGGACGGCTGCTCCTAAAGAGTTGGATTCCGTTCCGATCCAAACAAGCTAAGCTGTTCGATTGTTGTGTGGACTGTAGATATATTTTAGCTGATAATTAAAGAAAACCACGAAATTGGATATGCACACGTCTATTGTCAAAGGTTAAGTACAAAGAGTGAGTTAGTGATACCAACTCAAAAAAATAATAATGTTGAACGTGCCAACATACTGGCCAGGACAAACAAAGATTTTCTTAAAACTAAGATTATGATAATAGGTATTTGACAACCCTACATAGATACTTAAATTACATTTTCATTAAGTATCCAACAAATGCTAAATTATTTATGTTGACCTGGCTTTTGAAATACAACTTTATATAACAAATGTTTTGTTTTATTTATTTCTTAGAACAATTTATAGAAAATCTAAAAATATAGTTACTATTGAAACTATTTCCAAATAATTGAAATTTTCTACTACAAAGAATACAGTAGTTCAAGAGCACAAAATATTTATCTATCAAACATTTGAGAATGAGTGAAATAACTATGTTATAGTAAACTCAGTTAAGGAAAGAAAGTAAAATAGCTACTATGTTATGATGTAACAACTTATAAAAGTTTTATCAAACTTACAAAATATGTTAGCCTAGCCCTACGACATAAAATTAAATCTTGGGATCGGATTTAGTACCACATAGGCGAACAATAATGATGTGAGAACTTAAATTTATGTTAGTTATATTATCTTATAATAATAACTTGACAGTAGGTAATACCTACAAGTATCTTAGGTTGACATTATATAGTAATTACATAGTATGACATATGTGATTTTTGCCACCAAAAGAAGACAAAATATACTATTTATAATTATTAAAAAATAACTATTATAAATGCATAGAAATGCAAGTAATACTTGAAAATACCTACAGTACCTAACCAGTAGGTAGCTGTCATGTGAAACAATAACACTTATTCCATGTGGTAAACATTATCCTTATTCTATTGGTAATACACATATTTTGTTGATAGCACGTTTATGTGTTCTACCATTAGAAGTTTTGACTTCTACTACTCTGACTTTATTATCAGTTCCTGGAAAAACTTGGATTATTCTGGCCATAGGCCAATATAATGGTGCAAGATTATCATCCTTTAATATAACAAGAGATCCTACCTTTACATTAGGATGGACATCTGTCCATTTAGAACGATATTGTAAACATAACCTACGATTTGTGTTGTTTTGTTGTTGTGTATATTTGTGTATCGTGGTATAGGTATTGCAGTCATATTGAGCAAACTATTATAAAATTCCCGCCATTTTTGTAATAGGTCGTCTTGTGGAATTTCTTCCCAACCAATCTTCGCTAGCCATAGTTGTTGCATAATTACTTTCGCGCTTACTATAACAGGACCTGCCAAGCCTAAGGGATCATAGAATTTACTTATGAAGCTTAAGATCTCGCGCTTTGTGCTTGGAAAGTTGTCGATCGGTTTAGGACTTGAAATGACAAATGAATCATTTTTTGTATTGTAGTTTAACCCTAATGTTTTGAGTGAAACATTATTTTTCTCTAAATCATAGTCATCAAAATGCTGTTTTGCTTTAGGTATTTCCTGTAATAACTGAGGTAAATTGGAAAACCATTTATGCAGGTGAAAACTACCTAGCTCAAGAAGACTACATAGCTGTTTTTTCGATTCCAAGAGTAGTTCTGGAGTGCTTTGTGACACAATGGCATCGTCAACATAAGTACAGTTATTTATGATGAAAGCAGCTAGAGGATATTGTTCTCCATATAAATTAGCTAGCTCTTTCAGGCATCTTGTTGCTACGTATGTTGAACATTTCATTCCAAATGAAATTGTATTTAATTGTATATATTGAATATCTTGTTTTGGATCATCCCGCCAGAGAATGATTTGTAACGACCTATATTTAGGATCCAAGTCAATGCATCTGAACATACTTCTAATATCAACTATAAAAATATATTCATCTATTCTGAACAACAATAATATATCAAACAACTCTTTTTGTGTGACGGGGCCATTGAGCAACAAATCATTTAATGAAACTTTATTAGAAGTTTTCATAGAAAAGTCCATTACTACTCTACATTTAGTGGTTTTTCTCTCAAGTTTTACAACAGGTTGATGCGCTGTAAAATATACAGGATCTTTTTTAAGATTGTATTTATTGATATCAATAATAGTCCCATGTTTTTGCTCTAAATAATCGTGAATAAAATCTTTATAAAGACCATATAAAAAGGGATCTTTTTTGAATCTAAGCTCTAAATTATTAAATCTTTTGAGAGCTAAATATAAAGAATCTCCAAGAGTTTCTCTAACTGAATCTAGCGGCAGTTTTAAAGGTAAACCTACTTGAAACTTCTTCTTTTCTATGTCTAATTTAACAGATTCACAAAAAAGCTTTTCGCAAGTTTCAAACTCATTTAACTGTTCTGGAAAATATTCAGGGATTTTTTCTACTTGAAAAAATTTATTTAAATTATTATTAAGCGTATCCAAAGGATTACTTTCCTGAAATGTAGTACAGTGAAGCGTGACCGGTGTTTGTGTATGATAAACAGAAGAGGGAAGCTCTCCGCCCACAAGATGTCCAAAAGCCGAATTTATCACAGGAATTGTAGGTGCTTTATTGTTCTTCACATGACAGACTCCTTGGTTGGACTGAGAATCATCTGACTCAGTCAGAATCAATGCCTGGAAAAAGACATGAACACCTAATAAAATATGTATCGTGCTGGGCTTATAAAAAGTTTCGTCAGCCAAGGAAATGTTAGGTGGGAGCATCAAATCTTCTATTTTAATATTTGTTTGTGGTTGTTTAGTGGTAATTTTGTCCAAAACATAGCAATTGACATTTACTTTATAGTCTTGTTTTAGCGAGTGAACTTCTAATCTGACACATTTTGACAATTTGCTCTTGCAATTACCTATTCCTAAAAGAGGAACTTCCCTTTCCACAGGGGTTCTTTGAAGCAATTGTAAGAGTTCAGTAGTGACAAAACATGTGTCAGATGCACTATCTAACATTGCTTTGGCATGCACCTCAGTACCATCCCTAGCTATAAGCTTCACCATCGCAGTAGGTTTTAAAACCTTAGGGTCTATTGGTATATTACCTTCCTTGCTAGTAGCTTCTGACAACAAGACGACTGGAATCTGTACACCTTGATGCAGCAGTGAGTTATGTTTTTGTTTGCAAACTCCACATTTAAAATGAAACCTGCATTTTTTATCATGCTTATTAAGGCATATTTTACATAAACCCATCTTCTCAACAAACTTATTCTTTTCAGAAGGTGATTGAAGTTGAAATTGTTCACAAAGAAAAAGCTTATGATCTTCAGACTTACATAGTATGCATGGTGGAGGCTGCGTTGGCTTGGTTACCACTGTACAGGTCACTTTAGGTCGCTCCGTGTTTGCAGCCATCTTCTCCGTCGGTCTTTCAGCGTTTTCCAGTGCCAGGGCACGCTTTTCTAGAAATTCCAACAAATGAGCTACTTCTGGATTTTTATTCCTAGACAATTGGAATTCCCTACTACAGAATGCGTCTAGCTTACGTGTAAATATGCACAACAAAATGTCGTTCCATTCTGTTATAGGTTTGCCTAAGTTTTTAAGAGCAGCTAGTTGTTGTTTAATGACAGAAACAAATTGTCTGATGTTTTGAGATGTTGACTTTGTAATTGGCGCAATATCTAGTAAAGAGCTGACAAGTTCATGAGTTATTTTATATTCATTATTGTACCTATCATTCAAAATTTTTCGTGCTTCTGAATAATTTTCACTAGAAATTGTTAAGTTTTTTACTAAGTCCAAGGCTTCTCCTTGTAGGTAATTTCTGAGGTAAAAAAACCTTTGAATGTCATCGAGACCTTCATTGTTGTGTATAAGACTATCAAACAAACTAAGAAAAGCCTTGAAATCAGAATATTTCCCACTGAAAATCGGTATCGAAATCGATGGTAATTTTGTTTGAAGTGTTGGACAGGAATGTTTGTGTTCACTTTCGGATTTTTGTTTTTTATCAATTTTATCGATTGCAATTATCAACTCACTTATTTTATCCGAAGTTGCGAAGTAATTGTTTTCCGTAGTATCATAATCTGAATCGGATTTACCTGATTTTAAACCGCAAATATCCAAATTACAGTTGTCATATTTTTCGAAAGTGGACTTCAAACGCTCCTGCATGAGAACAAGTTCATGCCTAGAATAATTCCTACTTGGAAATGTAGTGGCCATTTTGGTTATCGAACCTTTGAGATTTCCTCTTTTTCTGACCAAAGCAGCCAATGTTTCTTCATCGGTGGCTGAATTCGTCGCTTGGTCACCTTCGGGCATCTTGGAATGCAAACTGTCTGTGCACTTAAAAAGTGCGTAATATGCTTTTGAACACACAGCTGCAAACTATTTGAGAAAACACTGTTTTCTATTGTTATTTGTTGTAATAATTACAAATGCGTCGCAACTGCACAAATAGGTATAAACAATCTAAAATGGCGTACAACGACACAGCACAAAGGAATAAAAAATATTGTTGCAAACGTCAAACAAACGTTTGGTTTCGAGCGTCTTCGGTCTTCGCAGCACTTCGTATCGTAGCTAACTTCATAAGCGTCACAGTCGGCGAATGGCGTCGAAGATATGGCGCGTTGTCTATGGCACCACAGTCTTACCAACCGCAGAAATTGCTACAAATGGATGCGTTCACAAAGTATAAAATTGTTACAGCTTCCGGTCTGCGAAGAAAACAAAACGCACTTCATACACGCAGGCAGGCAGTCAATATGGCGCCCCCTTTGTTGATTACGTAACCTGAACTTGTTTGACTCAAACTTGATGCAATTTCTAGTATGCTCGCCTCTTCTTGCAGTTTCCTCTTCGCGCAGCACCTTGTCATAGCAATGCGCAATGCTATAAGCACACCAGCCGGAACGATGCACTTGATTGATAACACGTTGATAACAGCACAGCTTTTGGTACCACGACGACACGATGAAACTACGGCACAGCACACTGTCCAATTTTTGAATTCGCGTGATCAACTTTATTTTAGGATGGGTCGATGGACCATGTTCGATTGTTGTGTGGACTGTAGATATATTTTAGCTGATAATTAAAGAAAACCACGAAATTGGATATGCACACGTCTATTGTCAAAAGGTTAAGTACAAAGAGTGAGTTAGTGATACCAACTCAAAAAAATAATAATGTTGAACGTGCCAACATAAGCTCACAAGAGCGAAGCACTTGCAAACCAACTGTCATGCGGACGCTTCCGTATCTGATGAGTCGAAATGAAGACGAAACAGTGGTCAACAAACGACGAACCGAATCGTTTCGTTTTCTCACACTTTTATCACAAAGACCAAAGTGCTAGAGTGCAAAGTGCACTAGATATTTTTGAAGTATCTAAAAAGGCATTAGTAAGTGATAAAAATTTCTGTGTCTGCTTGCCCAACCACCTGTCAAACAAGGCAAAATTTTTGTCATTATACCGAATAGGTACACTATAATTGTCACAATAAGGTATCTGTGAATGTTGAATCACTCGATTTGCTTTAAATATTTCCGCATCATATGCAACATAGCACAACATAGCACACCTATACATTTCAGGGTTAAAATGGCCAACGCCCAAAATCCAGAATGCAAGCTCTCCTTTACAGTTTTTTTCATTACACTACAGATTTTCTCGCACATAAATTTTGTATTACACGTGCAATATAATTTTATGACACTCATGGCAAATCTATAGTATTTTATTATCTATCAAAGTGTGGAGAAGTGAACTGGATGTACGTACATTTTTATAGCACTACTAGCTGTTACCCGCGGCTTCGCCCGCATGGTCACTGTGTAATAAAAGTATCCATTGGATCGCTTAGCCTTGACAAATAACCGCCACCAATCCTGACATTCAAGATATTCTGACCTTCTGTTCGTTCGTCGTACCGTGGTCCGTCTTGTAGAATCACTGTGGTGCCATCTAGCGGAATTTAATTTTGCAACATAATCGATTTTTCCACGGGAATGAGATGTTTTCCCGCGGAAAAAGTAGCCTATGTCGCTCTCCAGCCATCAAATTATCCCCATACAAAAGATCATGTCATGCCGACGCTCTGTTGCGACGTGAAAGAAGGACAAACAAACAAACAAACAAACAAACACACTTTCGCATTTATAATATTAGTATGGATAGTATGGATGTACCTATGTACGTATGTAAAGCATACAGGAAAATGGATGTCACCTTTATCATGCACGATCAGTGGATGCGCCAAGAATGATAAAATGTGGCCAACATTATAATTACTCCGTCTTAATTATTATGATTTCTTTTTCATAACAACCACTTCAATATTCATTTAAAAAAAAAAAAACAGGCTAGACTGGGAGTGATAAAATAACACAGAATTTACCAGCTGCTTTTTACTCGGAAACATAGTAGTCGAGACGAAAGTGAGTGACGTACTGATTTTTCACCAGTCATCCCGTTTGCGGATGTTTAGACGTTCATAAACCAAACACAAAGAAAAGAAGTAACTACAAACAATGTTATCAGACGTTGTTTTGATTGATAACTTCGCACAGTTTTTATTTAGTCCTCAGCGCGTATTCGCCCGGTTTAGATAACTTCAAAATGACTGGTTGCCATCAAAAAGCATTTGGTGTAATACTGGGATTAGTTATCGCGAGTGTAGCCAAAAGATCACATTTAGACCTTCAAAGACAACATAAGCCTAGTCATCAAGTGTATCAGGAAAACAACCATCGATTAACAAATGTGAAATATTTCAATACTTCTGATATTAAACTGATTTCCCCAAGAAAAAGTAAGACCACGCAGGATTTGGAAAAACAAAAGTTGTGTATGCTACGAGAGAATTGGTACGCAGAAGTGTCAAGTCTTGCCGGGGTGGATGGCAGACGCTCGGCTCTAGACTTGACTTACAACGTGAAGCGATTGGTGCCAGCTAAACCTTCTAGTTTCCCCCCAGATTGTTTGCATGACGTCAGAATGGAGAACAAAATTATGAGACCTTATCCCGACAATAGTTATGGTAAAAGTTGGTTCGGTTACGGACGAGCTAATGAAAACAGGGAATTAATGGATCGATATTCCGAACATAAACAAGATGAAGTTAAACGCCATAGATACATGGACATGCCTTTGTGGTACAGAGAATGTTTCGAATGGTGGTACTACTATGGTCCTGATATTTCTTACACTTTTGATTTTATTTTGTGGGATCAGAAAGGCAACATTAAAGAAAAACAATTCTCATATTTAATATTATATTTAAAAACGTTGTATCTATTTATTGACAACCCTATGGACGTCATAACAGTGAAACACCGCGACCAAACTAAAAAAAATATCGAGAAAAGATTAGATGACTTATTGAAGAAGTTCAAGATGTACGCAAAGAGGGCTGAGACCATGGAAAAATATATTAATTCCATATTAGATTCTATCAGACAATTCTACGCGGACAAAGCCGTGCTTATAAATCTTCTAAATGAAATAATGATAAACTTGGCGTTTTATGACAACGATAAAACGTTTATAGAGAAGAAAATTAAAGAAGTGGGCAGAGAAACCTCAGCAGTACACCAAATAATAAAAGACCTATCACAGGCAGCTGCTCAAAAGTTTTTCACGGTATCAGGAAAGCCTGGAATCTATGGTTCTCAATCTTTAGCGCAATTAAGACCCTTCAAACAGAATATAAAACAAGTAAAATTCCCGGCCAATGTGTTGAGCTCTAATATTAAAAACAAACTGAAGTTCAAAAATGATATTGTCTTATCTGTTGATTATGATGGCTAGTACTATTATATATTCTGTGATACTGGCCCTAATAAGGCATTAAACTTCATTAAAAAAGATTGAAAATCACTGAACTAGAGCCAAGAGCGAACCTAGGTATTTTAAATAAATTCCAATTGGTTTAACAGTAAGTAAACGCAGAGTAAATAACGTTTTTGATTAATGTAATTTACTTTTTGTCAGGAACTTAAAGCGTTATTTACCTATCTACCTACAGCCTTTGAAGCGGATAGTCAATTTTGCAGTTCCTAAAAATAAATATGTACCGTTATATGCAAATGATGCAGAAATGTTTTCATGCTGGACTGAGACCGATGAAAACATAAAATGTGTCAGCTGCCTGGGCATGCTGTAAAAACCAAATTTCAGTGTATATTGTAATACCGCCCCGCAGTTTCACCCTTGGCTAAATAGATTCTCATACATACATACATACATAAAATAACGCCTTTATCCCTAATGGGGTAGGCAGAGCAAAAATGACCTAAATAAAGGTAATTCCGCCACGTCTGACAAGTTTTGAGGGTTATTATACAGGTGATTATGTATATTGCTATAGTGACAGGTTGTCAGCCCATCGCCTAAATTGCAATACACTGAAACCCTTAAGATTCAAGATTCAATTATTTATTGCATTCATGGGTACATAACGTGTTATTATAAATATAAAAGCGTCCCTCGATTCCCTTAGCTGATTTTTACAGCATGCACGGGAGGAAATTCAGCTGGCACATTCTATGTTTTTCTATCACTCCCAGTCCAGCATGGAAGTAGACTAGATAAATTAAAAATTAAATTATTCTCCTTAAATAGATTCTCAGTGGGAATTAATAGTTAAAAGGAGCCTATGTCCGTCACCAGGTTACCATCTCTCGCCCTGCAAAATTTCATTAAAATCTGTTCAGCCGTTTAGACGTTAGAGTAGAAGTTTACTATGGATTGTAATTTAGGCAAAAGCTTGCCTACCATAAAGCCTAAGGGACATTGACCCGACATTTTCGTTATACAGGGTCTTTCAATAAAATAAATATTGATATTTGTTATTAATGTTTGTATTTACTTTAATGAGTGGAGGAACTTGATTCTAAGGCTCGTATTTATAAAGCGACCTCAAGATTGAGAGCAATATTAAGTATAGATTTGACATGTCGTTTTGTACTGAAATGACATTTCTGATACGAACTCAAATTCGCTGCTATTTTTACTCTTTTGCTTATAAAAAGATTGAAACCATAAGTTTTTTCTTTCATATTTAATCTTTATTTGTAAAATAAAGCGAATAAAAAAATACATAACTTTTACACTCTGTATATAAATTGTATTATTTTGGCAGCAATAGACGATGTTACGTTTTCCTTTTTTCTGGTTGTAACTTACTCGTAGGCTCGTATTTATAAAGCGATCTCAATATTAAGTATCGATTTGACAGGTCATTTTGTACTGAAATGAAATTTCTGATACGAACTCAAACTCGCTGTCACTCTTGAGAGCTGATTATAAATACGGGCCTAGGAACTTCGAAAACGTCTGCATTGTCCTTGGATCCAATCCAAGGCAATGTCAAGGGCCGTTTCATGAGACTGTGAACCCTGAAACATGCCTACCGAAACCAGGAGCAGCGATTCTCAAAGCATTTCCGGATTTTATAGGAAATACATACATACATACATATATTAAATCACGCCTTTATCCCTACTGGGGTAGGCAGAGCAAAAACTACCTAAATATAGGTTATTCCGCCACGACTGACAAGTTTTGAGGGCCAATACAGATGATGATTATGTATATTGCCATAGTGACGGGTTGTCAGCCCATCGCCTAAATTGAAATACACTGAAACCCTCGATTCCCTTAACTGATTTTTACAGCATGCACGGTAGGAGATGCAGCTGGCACATTCTTTGTTTTTCTATCACTCCCAGTCCAGCATGGAAGTTTTATAGGAAATACAATCTGATATATTGTGTTTTTCAAAAGACTGCGCGCAAACTGCGGTTAGTTTTGAGAATAAAACTGAACAACTTTCACAAAAGAAAACATTTGAAAAAAAAACTTCTCGTAAAAATATCTGAAATAGCTTTGTAAATTAGTACACTTAAATCGAGCTAAACTAGAGGCTACGTTTGAGAACCACTGGCCTAGACGTCTCGACGGCGACTTCCTAGAAATGTATTGTCCTGTCTATGTCCATGCAATATATAAGCCCAAAATTATATACGAGAGGTCTAGTACCATGGAATATATTGGAGTGTGTCTCAATAGTAGTGAGTGTTACTTCTTCTTAGGCAAGAAATCATACATACATACATAAAATCACGCCTTTTCCTCTATTAGGGTAGGCAGAGTAAAAACGACCTAAATAAAAGTCATTCCGCCACGTCTGACAAGTTTTGAGGGTTATTACACAGGTGATTATGTATATTGCTATAGTGAGGTTGTCAGCCCATCGCCTAAATTGCAATACACTGAAACCCTCAATTCCCTTAGCTGATTTTTACAACATGCACGGGAGGAGATGCAGCTGGCACATTCTATGTTTTTCTATCACTCCCAGCCCAGCAAGAAATCACTACACAAAATACAGTAAAATGATGTCGCGTGGGTTTCGAGTCGATTGACCGTGAACCCTGGTGACAGAGTTTTTAAACACAACTAACAGGCCTCTGACATGGTTCGTGTAACGTGTAAAGATAGGGACCGACACAGACGGCTTAATGTGCCCTCCATACACGGAATCTTTTTTCTTCCTGACAATCAGGTGATTCAGTCTTTATTGTCACAGTATAATACAAGTACTAGCGGCTTTGTCCTAACAAAACAGGGGAAAATCTCAGAAAGTGAAAAATTGAAAAATGGAATCGAACCGAGGACCGGATCCGGATTGGGTACCCTTGGCTCAGACCCCAGTGGTCCATGGAAGCTGAACTTATTGACGTTAATATTTATATTATGTGCAGTGTTTTGAATTTTGGATATGCCAACCCCTTCAAACCAATAAAAAAAACCATAAAATCCATAAATTAATCCAATGGTGACGGGAGACCGTAAAACCAACACCTTAATGGGTTTAATATTTAAACACATTAATATTAAAAGAAAAAAAAAACCGGTCAAGTGCGAGTCGGACTCGCTCACCGAGGCTTCCGTACAAATTTGGGGGTATTTGAAGCCAATATTATATCCCTCCCTCGAGCACCCAGAATTATTTTACCCAAAAATATCAACTGGACTAAAGGACAATCTTAAGTTTGCTGTTGTCCCCATACTAGATATAGGGAGACGACTACGAAAATAAGTTTGTAATCTTTTTTTTTTGGTGATATTTGAACAAATTTACAGTTTTTAGATTTTTTTCATTTGATTTTGCTATTAGACGCTGCTTCCTTCTAAATTTCATGATTGTAGGTCCACGGAAAGTGCCCTGTAGGTTTTTGAATCTTGAGGAAGGCAAAACCTATAGGGTACTTCCCGGTGAACTAGGATCTTGAAATTTGGCAAGAAGCAATGTCTCCTAGCACAATGAAAGGAAAAAGTCCAAAAAGTATATTTTTTTAGTTAAATCACAAAAAAAGTATACTTTTAGTATTCGTTCCCCTTGCAAATATTCAAACAAACGTTCGTATCTTTTGATTGCACTATTATAATATTCTGTGATTGCGATTGCGAGTGTGATTCTTTTACAGCTGCAAGGGACCCTAGATTTGAGTATTCAGTATAAATTTCAGCTTGATACCTTCACGAGTTCCTGAGAAAAAGGGTCTTGACAGACGGACGGACGGAAAACCGAGTGATCCTTAAGGGTTCCTTTTTTCCTTTTGAGGTACGGAACCCTAAACATTAGAAAGTGCTAATCCCGCAGAGTCATTCATTACCACCCTTAAGATGGTTTAAAAAAGTTACAGAAAAAAGTATTAAGAATGTTAAAGTCTTCGACAAGAAATTGTTACAGATACATTGAACTCTAACAAAAAGACAGTGATAACAGATGTTATAAGTCTATACGCAATGTACGCTAAAAATGATTAGTAAAATATACAGGGTGTTTTTGGATAAACAGTGTAGTTTTTACCCAACAGACTGATGACGTAGCAAAAAACCGCATCAAAAAGTTTACCATATGTTTTGAGTTTACCCCAGCTGAATGTTTTTGAAGTCATTATGATTCTGGGAAGAGAAAACATAGAATGTAACAATTAGTTTTCTTCCAAGGCAGACTGAAAAAACAGATTTGCTAGTAAAAAGTTACAGAAGTAATGTCAGAGATTTTTTAGGCGGTCTCAACAGTCCTGATTCGTCGGTTCGTCGAGCAGATTGTAGTCTTGACAAACCACATTGATGAAGAAGAATACTTATGTATTACAGAAATACTTGTGTTACAGAAATATTTAAATGAAGTTAGGTATAGTGGGAAATCCTCATAAAGGCTAGAAAGTCTACTCCATAAAAGTACCTACATACCTAAGTATATTTAATTTAAACCCAACGAAATGTAAAAAAAAGAGTATCGGTTCATATGAACTGTAAACACACTTATAGTTTGAAGAAGCATGAAATTCGAATAAAACTTTCCATGGCCTTATAACAACAATGGATAAAGAAAAAACTCCGCTATATCTGCGCCTGGGCACATGCGCCATATTTAAATTTCGAATCGGATGCGAAAAAAAACCAGCGCAATGTGGCCCTAGCACGCGCCCTGCCATATGTTCAACCTTAAGGCGGAGAAAAAAAGTTTTTTTCACTCATCAAATACCCAGAGATAAGTGAAGAAAAAAAATGGAAACATAAGCATAATATTAGTAGACGGTAAGTTAAATAAAAAGCAGGGCAAAAAGTCTCGCTCATTTTGAGGTTAAATAGAGGATGGTAGCGGCGCTTGCGCAGGGTGGTAGGGGTGTCTACAATTTTTTTTTTTTATTTATCTCGTAGGTATCCTGGGCAAATGCCTTCCCATCTTTTTCGCAATTATTCTAGGCCTGCGCTGATTTCTACCAGTCTTTATAAATGGCCATCCCTTTATCTAATGCGGGTCTATCTACCACCATGTCAACAACTTTGTAGTTTAATTCTCTCATCCGACCCAATATCTCAAACTACGGCCCGTATTTATAATCAGCTCTCAAGAGTGACAGCGAATTTGAGTTCGTATCAGAAATGTCATTCCAGTACAAAATGACCTGTCAAATCCGCACTTAATATTGCTCTCAATCTTGAGATTGTTTTATACATACGAGCCTACGAGTACCATAGTAAAGTTTTGTGACGTACACAATTAAAGTTACTACCTAGATAGATATTTAATTAACATTTCCTAATAGATCTAGGATATTTTCTAGTTTGTGGCAACCCTAGCTAAGCTTGGACGACATCTGTCGTTATAAAATTTGTTCGTCACTACACTTCTGTGCAGATTGCGATACAGGCATTATTTTGTTTAGGATGTATTAAAATCTAATAGTATCATCATTCTTACAATACGCAGAATACCTAAGTAACTGAAATAAAGCAAAAACCTGAACAACCTAGTTTATTTTCCTTATAATTCAGAGAACTCTCGGATCAAGACCTAGGTTCTTTACTAATAAAATAAAATAAATATAAATTTCATTAGTGTTCAAGAAAGTCAATGGCTTGTAGGTTGGGGTACGTTACTGAAACACCCCCTAAGCTATGGCACACATTTAAATTAACATCCTGTATTTGTTAGTAACTACCTCTGTGATATTCCCTTACCAAATCTTATTAGCTGAGGCAGCATCCAAACAACCAATATAAACAATTTATGCCTCATTTCGGGAGCTCTCCCTTGCGAGCGAATTCCCCTGACGTCCCCTTTTTTTCGAACCACAAAAGAAGCCGCCAGCCTCAAACTGAGGCCCTTAAATTAGGGCCCATTTATGTAAGTAGAGCAGCTTGGTTTTATACAACTTTTTAGCTGTATAAGTACTTCGGTTTAGCCACACATTACGCGTGTAGGGTAGGCTTTATATCTGAGTATAAAGGCTTCGTTTTGTGTGGTGAAAAGCGTTGTTGTGGTTCGATTTTTAAGTGATTTAAGACTGTAATGGTTTTTTTTTTGTTTTTCGATCGGCGGCTTGTTATTGATAAAAAATATCCGAAAATATTTGCTAAATAAGGCATTGTTGAGAAAAAAATAAAACTTTATGATATCCAAAGTTTAGCCCTGATGGTGTAGTGGATAGGGCCGCGGCCTCCTGCAGGAGGTCGTGGTTCGAATCCCACCACGTAACAATGTGTTATTCGGTTTTCTAATTTCATATGTACGTTTATTCGGCGCTTTTACGGTGAAGGAAAACATCGTGAGGAAACCTGCACACACCTACGAAGAAATTCAAAGGTTGTGTAACCTAATCTAGGATTGGGAATGGTTTCCCTTCTGGGTTGCGGAGGTCAGATGGCACATCAGAGGTCGCTCTGTGTAAAAACCAGTACCCTCGTTCAATCCTCTAGATTAGGTAGCCGACCCCGTGAAATACGGGAACAAGGCTAGGAAGATGATGATGATATCCGAAGTTTATCGGCATTATTACGTAGGTTTTTTACTTGCGATATCTTTGCTCTTGTCTTGTTGACTCTACTTTTGGCGATCGGGATAGAGTCGACAAAGGAGCATTTTAGAATCCTCAGAAACACTGGCCCATTACCATAATATCCACGAAACAAAGCAAGTTTTCTTTGTGATATACCTAGACAAGCAAGTAATAATTTGAGGACCCCAGAGATTTAACTTCTTATGCTTCGGAAGGAACGTTAGCTCTCAGATTAGGTACATATATTTAAACCCCATTTTATACGACAGCTTGCACAATAAGTACATACCATCATCTATCTTAAATAACCCTCAAAACTTGTCAGACTCTCTGCCCAACCTAACCCGTATGGGATAAAGGAATGATTTTATGTATGTATTTTCTTACGCCAGCTTGCACAATAAGTACATGGTCTGAATTGAACACCGTTGGACGGCAGGTGTGGTCCGAGAGGGTAAAAAGTACCCTCCCTCCCAATTTAAATAAGATTTTTTCAACACAAAAACTCCAGAGGACACGAGTCAGTTTTTTAGGACAATGCCAGCGGTTGTTTTATCGTACGTTTATTGAGAGTCATAGTTTTTTTTTATTAAGAGTCATCGTTTTTTAAACGACGGCTGTGTTCCGACGTTTTTGACTGATGTGTGTGACTTTACGATAGGCAAATTTTGTCACCTGGAGGTTTTTTAATTTAACTTCTAGCTGACTAGCTTTTCGGAGTCACCTGCGGCTTAGAGTTTTCCCTTCAGGATATCATAGGTACATTCGAATTCCCTCGGTGATAAAAAAATAATCTCCTGGTTTACTTAGCTCTCTAATGATGACGAAAGAACCAAACGTGAAAGAAAAATGGGAATCAAACAGACGACCTCCGTTCCGAAAGGTTTAGCATCAGACAACTACTCCACTGACGTAGTTAAGTTTGCTTTTCTCGTATAATATTTAGGCGCCATGTCTATATTAGCACTACAACACGGACGCTATTCCTGCGCATGCGCTTATGAATAAAGCTGTCATTATGACATGAAATATTGCACTTGAAGACGTCTAGCTTCCAAGAGTATTTCTACATCACTTTCTTTGTTATCTAGATAGATTTAGGGGCTAAAGTCGTGTTGTGGGTAGAAGGATATAGAATAAAGGCATTCTTGAATGAACTAAGTTAAAATTAGATGATCATTCATAGGTAAAATTATACCATAGATTATTTATTATTGTCGTTTTAGCTGTCCAATCTAACGACCCGAAGAAACCTGGGTGTCAAAGTTTTTAGAGGTAGATCACAATGTGGCTTCCAAAGCACGGAATCATATGAATTTCCCTAAAAGCCATCATAAGTAACATATATCATAACAAATAAACAAAATAATGAAACATTACATTCAAATAGAACGGACTTTAAAATTCAAATAACCATTGAACAGCGAGAAAATCATCCCAGACGGAACACCCACTAACATAGCCATAGAAAGAGACACGAAATTCATAAAGACGTTAATATAATCGCTATCTAATCGCCAAATACCGTAAAGAAACAACACGGCCTAAAACGTACACCGTGATGCAACACAACCTGCCTAACCGCATCTACAGCCAGCTATAGATAACTATAGATGCAACTATACAACGTCCATAATCTCCACTCGGCTACCTGCCTATTCCCACGCTCAGACAACAGAATAAAAAAGCTGTGCCCAAGAATAAAAATCATTTTCACACCTTCGCGGAAAGGTTTTAGGATTTTATTACACGAATGTAAAATAATAATGGATGCATAAACTTAAAAAAACTTTCTTTGTAAGTTCTGGAGAACTACATCGTAACGCCCTCTTTGCTCAAGAATTCGAATTTTTAGTATAGCGCCATCTGTGTCCGAAGCGTATGAACTACGTAGTTCACAACTTGGCTCAAGGGTTCCCTACGATCTCTTGGTACAGCGCCATCGAAGTATAAACTTAGGTAACAAGTCACCAATATGACGTGAAGTAGTATCTGCCCAGTTTAGTAGAGGGCAGTACAGACCACATTTAGAAAAGACGTAGAAAAGTTTTAAAATAGTAATAGTAAATAAGTTAGTAATAAAATAAGCTGAATTTATTAATTTTAGAGGATGTTTTGTAAGATCTCTCACCTCCGTTTTAATTTATCACTAATCAAAGCTGTATTTTTGGCATAAAAACTTTAAATTAAATTGGTTAAGCCGTTTTTAAAAGATAATTTTAAGTGTAGTATCTAGGTATTCAGATAAGCTTTTTTTTAAAATTAAGAATAGGAAAATCATTTTCATTTCTCATACTCGGAAAGTAGTGTTGTTTTGATCTGACTATTGGGTGGAAGATGCTGCTTTCCTTTCACAGGGAAGGAATAACTCATACAAATTTCATCCCCACCCTAGGGCGGGAATGAACTTTAAAAATAGAACTGCTTGAATTGCTGTCAGCTGTGAAGACTTTTTCAAATTAAAAAAAAAAACTTTATGAAATGGCGTGACTTTTTAACCAGCTAGTGTCACTGGCCAGTGTGAATTTAGCGCAAACTTGCGATGCGAGTGCCGCGACAAAATGAAAAAAATGTTACTTTTAATTTCAATAATTGTACCAATATGACTATTAATTTTAAATAGGTACCTACTTTATTAACAATAAATACTTAGTTTGTATTAACAACTAGTTTTATTTTCCTCATATTCTAAATGAAAAGTAGAGTCATTGCCACGGGTAGAAGAATCAATTCCTCTCGGACTATAGCCGCCCTCGCTGCGCTCGGGCGTCTAACTACCTTGGGAATTGATTCTCTTCCACCCTAGTCTATGAATCTACTATTCATTCATCAACCATCTCACCTGATGAAAAGTGCCGATGCAGACGATAAATACTTACCTAAGTACTTATAAAAGAAGAAGAAAAAGATAAAATAGAAATAAAATATTTAATGGGTCTTTAGATGGTGTTTGTTTTACAAATGAGAACCGGCTGTTTTCATACGAACTGGGGCTATTTGTGTGAAATCCATATAAAAAATATATGACTGTCACAGAAAAATCTAAAAAAAATAATGCAAAAGCCCAGATTGCCGGACGTCATTTACAACATTAATGAACTCACCTCAAAACTCCTTTCGACATAGATGCACTTTTCTTTCATAATACAGTTTGTAGCCATTACGAAAATATTGAATGGAAATCGAAAGGAAATTGCAATGAAAACAAATAATTTTACATCCGCTGCAGTTGCAATAATAAATGCAAATGACAAACGATTGAAAAACACTGTACATTTATTTAACGCCTTTCTGAACACTAGTAGTTTGTCGATTGTATTGTTTCTTATTCGTAGTTTCTACATTGCTTGTGTTAAGCCAACATTCGATTTATTTTTCTATTGTAAGATGCGATGTATTCTAAAATCTCTTGGTTCATTGTTTCAAATGCCATCATAGTATAACAGCTGTTGCAATTTATTGAGAGTGAAAACTGTTGATAGATGGTGGTGAAGATGATTCAATGATTTGATTTGATACTTTCGCTTGTTGAGGTGAGAGAATTGATGCCTTTAAGGTGGCATCTAGTTATTGTATCTGTTGTTATTCCATTTATAACACATTTGCTCGTAAAGGGTCTCTTATTACACCAATTTCAATATTGTATTGTATCTTATTACGTACTTGTGCGTAATCGTAATGTAAAATGCACGAGTGCTGTAAAACACACGAGTTTTTTTTTAATTAGGTAAAACGCACGGTTTATCGAACGGTACTTTTTTAAATCTTAGCAAAGAGTTTTTATGGCAGAAAAGTGGTCAATATTTTATAAATAAAATTAACTTTGGGAGATAAAGTATAATAAAATAAACATTTAATTCTTTGATTTAATTGATTTTTACAATAAATTACAACCATTTATCTGTAACAAAATAAAAAAAAATATTAATTTACTTTATTTTATTTTATTTTATTTTAGTTTATTCGGAAAATACAACAGGTGACAATCGGTACAGGAATGAAATAATTGTACATTTATATCTAAACTAGATTGAGACCCTAAACGTATTTACCCAGTTATTTACTTTATTAGTAATACTGGCTGGTTTTTGTTTCTTTGTACTATGGCCTAAAAAAGAAAGCGTTGATGCACCCGCATCCTAATTTGTGAATAAGTAAAAATTATTCCGCGCGCTTTTTCTTTTCGCTGTATTGTTAATTTTTTTTATTTAGTTCTATTTATTTCCTCGCAAATATGTTATAAATCGTCGTACGACATACGTGCGCTTTGATAATTACAGCCTCTGCCTTCTTATAGCCCTCGCCTACGGCTCGGGCTAGCCATATCGCCTCGGCTGTAATGTTCAACCCACCGCACTTATATCGTAATGTACTATTATGTCGTTAAAGTGTGAAATAAAAGAATTACGCAGGTACCTTGATTTTATTTTCAACTCTACGAAAATTCGAATCAGTTTCTTTGTCATCTCTATGGATTGGACCTCCTTGACGATACGTACGTTGCACGGACATGATTTTAGGTAACTCTTTATGTAACAAAATATGGCGTGTTTCAGACCACATCAAATATAGTGAAAAATTTCAATAACAATATTAATATCAATATTGATTTACACCCCATTACCCAGTTAATTACTCATTCAACTCTTGTCAACACACATTAGCACTCAGAGAAAACAATAACACTTTCAATAAAGCGTTTACCGTGTCGTCCCCTACCGATAAATAAACTCCAAAACGCAATAAACAACTCACGCCATCTGTCGGCGACGGCACTCATTACTTGCGGAGATAAATCACTCTTGTCATAACAGGGGGCGCTGCAAGTTGGGAAATATATCTAGTAAGTTCTGGAATGGAGGAAACATGGCAAAAGATTGTGTTTATGAGTGCTCAAGGAACAGGTGTGGAGTCGTGAAGGGGTGTAAATGGAAAGTGTTGGAAAATGTCTGCTGCTTTTTTTTTAATGTTCGCAGTGGAAAAGTTACTTTTATTTCAAGATAAGCGTTTATTCGGCCGGCGGCAGAACGAATAAAAAATTGTATTATAAAAAATAGAGATACCTACATCACTATTTTCTCTGTGGAAAATATTACCTTCTTTACTAAACATACGACTAAATAAAATAAATATTTAAAAATATCGCATAAACTTGGATCGGACAATTTTTTGTGCGCACGAAAAACATTATTTCTAAAAGCCGTAGAAATGTGCTACGGCGTAGCGATAAGCTACGACAAATTAAAAATCTAAATGTTTCTAAGATTATTTTATCTTTTGAATGAATCACTCCATGAATAAAATTATAGTCAAGCATGTATTAATTAAAGCCTATAACACAGCCTATAATTTAAGCCGTAGCTGCTTTTGTAGAATAGCCCAAATTTTAGACCCTAAATCTATTTTCAAAACTTTTGATGAATTGTGGCCAATTTAATTAGCCGTGCAGTTTTAAGTTTTCATATAAATTGACCACCACCTAATTTTTTTTTGGGCTTGCTGAAGCAGCATCTTTAGATTATTATGTCTACCCCATGTGTCTACCATTCCATCTAATCCTTTCAACGCCCCTATCACAATCTGTGGCTACACTAACGCCCTCCCGCGGTTTTACTTGACTGCGCTCCAGGCCACACGTGGTGTATTGTGTTGTGTCACTTCGCCTGAGATTTATAATGTGGAGACTATGGAGATAGCATTGTTTAGTGTTAATTATATTAAAGAGAGGGTTAAATAGCTTTGTCTAAGAAGAAGGTGGCTTAGAGAATATTTAGATTTTGCGCCATTAGAAAATTGAATGCCTTATTTATTTAACAGTTTATTGTACACAATAAAATACAAAGGATATATAGGTATATAGTAAACAAAGAACAACAGGTACAGCTTACTTTGTTTACAAGTTTTGTATCAATGATAAATAGGATAATGATAGGACGACGTGATTGACAATTTTTCTCGTATCTTAGGCTCGTATTTATAAAGCGCTCAAATTTCTGATACGAACTCAAACTCGCTGTCTCTCTTGAGAGCTGATTATAAATACGGGCCTTATTAATGTATAGGTACAGGTTACAAAAAACAACATGTACCTATGTTAGACGTCAAACTTAAAAATATGATGTCAAAATATACGGTCAATGTCAATGAATAGTATCAAAGATATTGGATCTAAGAAAAGGCCAAAATCTACTCTAATCTTTAAGTAGAGCTTCAATAATTTCAATTTATACCTAACTATAATAATAACAACTTTAATCTAAAAAAAACTCGACAGATGCACTAATAGCTATCGATAATTTTCTCTAGTACCAAAAGGGTAGAAGCCTATCGTAAAAATATAAAAGGAATTCATTTGATGGTAATAGCCGTTTGGCCGTGATTTGCCGTCGAGATGTGACGTCAAATTCCGTCGAGATGTGACGTCTAATGCCGTCGCCGGCTGCCGTTAAAACCACTCACCGTCAAAAGGACTAAAAGATGCTTAAAGACTATTGAGGGGTGTGTGTTTCCACTGTATTTATTTATTTATAGTTTATTAGCTTAGCGTACTGCGGCGTCGACTACGGCTAAATGAGTTTTCCCGTGAGAATCTGGTTTATTTCCGCAAAAAAGTAGCCTAATTCTGGAAAACTTAGACCTCTTATGTTATAGTGAAAGAATTTAAAAAATCGGTTTAGTAATTTTTAAGTTCAACCGTCTCTGGTATAAAGAATCATACAACGTTTTTCTATTAATTTCAGTTTAGGTTACTTCAATGCTGGTTTGCGTACCCATCGCCGAAATACGTCGCAAGTCTCGGATCATGTTATTGGCTTTTATGCCCTGAAAGAAAAGTAGCTGACACATTCCATGTTTTTATCACACAGTTCAGCATAAATAGATCCTACAGTAATCGGATTTACAATGGAGCCGCGCACTCTCCCACAAAACCAAAGTGTCTAGAAGCTTCATAGTCAAAAAGACGCAAGTGTTTCCACTACATTAATCGCTAATTGCCTTTTTGAGGGTAGATTGAAGAACGGGGGCTGATTGCGAGTGAGGTTGGCTGCACTTTTGTTATACAGGGTGTTAGGAAACTCGATAAATAATTAAAAAAATATGTGAAAATGACAACTTAAATGTTAAAAATAGTAAAAATCAGTAATAGGTAAATGTGCAAAAAATAGAAAATATTATTAAGTTATCTTTATTTATTTATTTTCATTGTCCACATACGAATTCTGCTTTTCTAATTTACATCATTTTCTAAAGAGGAGATAATTTTTTTGCTATCATAAGTAAAAAACGTGGTTGAACTTTTAGTCACAATACTTTTAGAACATCCTGTATTATAATAACTTCTTATTACTGGTATTAAGCGGTTGAAGTTTTGATGAGAAGTGATAGAGTTATGAGAGGGCAAATTAGAAAGTGTAAGTACGTACTTTATCTCGAAATCGGTTATGAAAAGTTGGGGGATTCCAAATTTTCTTCAGTTACAAAACTTTTAAAGATTATGATCCTGAAATAATTAACTTACACACATAAAAAACAGTTACTTTGAATCATTTTTTTTTGCTCTACAAATAAAATTGAGAACTGCTCAAAATCACACAAGTTTCTACACATACCTACACACAAAACATTTCCGTACGAAACTTATTATTTACAAAATTTCTTTCAATAGCTTTTTCGAAGTAAATATACGAACCACGGTACCTAACTACCTGTAGTGAATCTAAACTACAGATAGGTATAATTTGTCTGAAGAAATGCCGGTGGTGGTAGCGTCGGGAAGTTCAAAGGAATGTGTTTTTTTTTTTAAATTTGATTTGCAGCCAGACACCGTCTACTAGTCATGCAAAGTAATAGTAAGGGGAATGTGTCGCTAGGTAAAAAAAAAAAAAAGCATTTAAATAAGTATTAGCACGTATTAGCTAGGTAATTGAAAATTATGTAAAGACATACATACATACATTCATACATAAAATCACACCTTTATCTCTAATAGGGTAGGCAGAGCGAAAACGACCAAAAAGTCGTTCCGCCACGTCTGACATATTTTTAGGGTTATTTATTACAGATGATTATATCGCTATAGTGCCGGGTTGTCAGCCCATCGCCTAAGTTGCAATAAACTGAAACTCTCGAATCCTTTAGCTGGTTATTACAGCATGCCCGGGAGGAGATGCAGCTGGCACATTGTATGATTTTCTATCCCAGTCCAGCATGGAAGAAAAGACAGAAGTGAATTTTTGTTTTTGTTTTTAAGGAAGTTTGTTAGATGAATTTGTTTGGACCAGGACGAAAAGATAGCGAACATGTTTCTTCTGTGCAAGCTCGCTCCAGCGTCGACTGTATTTTTGTCACATCTGAACTTGAAAATAGTCAAGCAATAAGCTCTTGGGAAACCAACTGGAATAAAGTCTTGTATATGCCTTTCAATGTATGAATATGCCTGCTTCTTCACATTGAACGATAAAGTTTGATCCAAAAATTGCATATTTATCGATAACTTTTCGCACAGAACAGCTCTAGCTCCCAAAGGACAGTAGTTTAACTAAGTTAGCCACAGTCTCGGCCAGACCTTTGCCTTGAGCATCTTAGATTGCCTGACTCCTGCCAGCCTCCGGAGTATTCAACTGAATTTAATAAAGTTGAGGAGGTAGGTAACTGAAGTGCACCGAGCTTTTTATTCAATGTTTTGAGGTAGCTTATACATAATTATTATTACGTAACTCAAAAAATTGTATCGATTCGGTGAGAACACGACTTAAACTTAACTAAAATTATTGCCGTCCCTTTCTGATCTCTCAAGCATGTTGGACAATGATACGCTGCCAAATTGCCCCCAACATCTTATTTCTAATGAGCCGATCAGATCTGATGATATTCTATAAACAAGTGGTAGAACTAACTAAAATATTGGTAGCAATTTGAAATTGCAAAACACAAGACTTAACTAATAAATCTTGTAAGCCCAACCTGTCCTTTTCTATCATGAGTAAAAAAAATAATTTAACAATCGTCTCCAGCGACCACTGCAAAAATTCAACAACGTCACCAAAGTTATAAAAATTAAAACTTAAAGTCATTACCGGGATTCGAACCTTGGACTTCTTGAGTAAATGCCGAGGGGTCGGAATTTAATTGTCGCCTGTTAATTAGAGGAAGACGTTTGAAGATCGAATTAAAGTTAATTGAACTTACCGTTGACTAATTTCTGAAATTGGAAAAGTTTGGGAGAATTAATTAGGCGAGACGTTCTTGTGGATTCTTGGATGACTTATGAAGAATGGGTTTTCTTTCCATGTTCGACTTGTCGCGATAAAATACATAGAATTTTCCAGCGGCTTTTCTTCCCAGGCATATTGCAAATGCTAGAAGATGATATGATAATCGATCACTACAGCAATACACATTCCTTCCTACCTTCTTTCTCTGAACTCTGACTCTGAATCTGTGACAATCCGATAAGTATAACCAAGCAAATATTCCTTACTGGGTAGGTATGGGTAGAAAGTCGATGGCTTAATCAATATAATCATTTTTTTTTAAATAACCTTGTTCCATCTCTTCGTTAGTAAAAACCTAACTTCATGTATAACTGTAGAGTTGTAGGAAAAAAAATTGCTAGTATCAATTGCAAAGGACAGGGGGCTAAGCCCTGCGTTTGATTTATGAGAAGCGGGATTAAAATGTTACCCCACGAGGGAGGGAGGGCACGGTGGGGGCGGTTGAGCGGGGCGATAGGCGGAGCGGGGAGCGTTTTCTTGTAAAATGTGAGTGGTTGATTTAAGTATGCTCTACGCTGTCTGCATAGTCATCGTCAGCACATTAGTTACAGTACCTACTTACACGCCGAAATCTCTAGATCTTCAAGTAGCATCTGGACATATTTTGGTTTAATTTCTTATTTTAAAAAAAATCATTTGTTTTATAAATCATCATCATCACAGAAGAAATTATAAATAAAATATTTCTTCCAACGCGCCGCCGCACCGAGGCAAAGTACCCAAGATGCTGGCAGCATTACCGCGTTGTATTGCCAGACTAATCCTCTGGGCAGAAAAGCTGCCAGCCCTTAGATCGCCCGTTGCCTCTGTGAGGCGCGATGAAACGTTATTTAAGAAGGCACGAGCTTCTGGACCCCCACGGACCTAGTGTCTTGACTGTGAAAGGTAAACAATTTTAGTATCTATTTACTTACGTTATTTTTCGGAATTGCAGAAAATATCATAAAGATAAGTTTTTCGTCTAGACACCAAATATTTTGTAACATTGCCACACCCTATCATCACCCTTAGCATATACAGTATGCAGCCAAAAGAGCGAGGTGTCGTCTATATAGGGTGTTACAAAACGCTCACTCCTCTATAGATGAGTCCGTGAACCGTTTGAACTGTTTTAATTACCAAAACTCATTTGTTTGTCTTTTCGGGACGTGTTGTTTAGAAAAACACCCGCTTTGAAGTGAACAAATTGACTGTTTTGAGGTGGACTTGATGAATTTACTGGGTTTTTAACCTTTCAGGGGGTAAAGGGGGAAGCTTTAAGTTCAGGCTATCTATGCTATCTGTCAATTAATATTTGTTTCCGACCGAATGAAAAGTTTTAATGGAGTACTTAAATGAATTTGTACTTTTAAATTATAAGATTAACTTAACTTTTTAATTATATTAACTTATATTAACTTTTTAATTATAATTTTTTAAATTATAAGATTTTTGTATTATGAAAGTAAAAACGAAATTTTGACCTACATTATTCTGTTTAAACCACAAGTTCAAATAAAAACAATAACGTAAAAATTAAAGCGGACGTTTTAAGATGCTTCTTTCTTTAATTCCTCCGACGACCTCCCTAGCCTAGACCTAAGGCTTCACCCGCAACATTAAAAATAATGAACAGCCTTATAGAAGATCCCTTTACGCCCTTCTTAATTAACTAAATCAATTTCCCCAGCTTGATATTTTCATCAAGACTGTTATTCCGACCACGTTCCATACATTTGTATCACGCCCTCTGGAGGGATTCTTTTGTGGTAAGGGATGGTAGGTTTGGTTGAGGTTATATTGAACAAAAAGACATTTGTTCTGGATTATTGGAAGGGATGAAGAAGGAATACTAAAAGGGGAGAGTTGGGGTATTGTTTTCAGAAGTTTGTTTAGCGAAAAAGATAGATATAATGGTAGCAATTCGTGATTGCAAAATACGCTACTTAACTAATATAATTCCATACCTGTCACATTCTACCATGAGAGAACAGAACGGGATAGCAATAATTTTAATTGAGATTTAGTTAAGTCGGGATGGTTACGAATCGGGCCCAATGTACTCGTAATGATGATGCTAAAGATGCTAAAGACGTAATTGTCTATCGATAAAATGAATTATGCATTAAAGTTGCTTTTGTTGCTGTCTATCATTATTTTTATAACGTTTATTTTCTATCTTGTTTTGTGATCATGTCTTTATCCACTAGTTAGTTGCCAATTCGCGTTGCCTCTCTGTCTCGCTTCATGCTGAACAAAGATACTTTTATCTATTTCTTTCCCTCAAACACATCAAAAATTCACTTACCTGCCTGCATCTATAATACAGCATCTATATTCTGCTGGACGGTCTCGGTTCTGTACCTCTCGCTTCCTCTTCACGCCGAAGAGTCAACCCATCATTTATCTCTCTTCATCCTGTGAACATTAAATTGATGATTTCACTTACCCTCTCGCACGGCGCTGGCGCATGCAACTGTCTCGCTTGTCCTCTGCCTAGTGCCTCTCGTTTCCTCTGCGCGCTGAAGAGTCGAAGCTCCTTCCTCTCCTCGTCTGATAGCGCGTGGCAGTAGCGGACCTGGAATAGTTTGAAGTGATTGATCAGAACAAATTGAAAAATTATGTTGTGAAGGATATTGAATAGGTAATCATCGTCAAAAGGTTGGAGGAAATCGTTCCAAATTACTGTGGCAGTAAATCTAAAGCTGCCTAACGAGATACGCGATACGTCTAGAGACCGATATTGGTATACTCTACCTCCAGTTTATGTTCTACGAGTATAATTCTAGTGTAATAAATAATAAAAGGTAGTTGGTTACTTAGTTTTCGCTAAGTACTGTACTACTGAGGTAGTTTCTATTCTTAAATTGTATTCTAAAGAAGTTGTAGCGTTTGGTAGACATGAAAGACGAGACTGGTTGCGTCGTCATAAGATCACCATCTAGTAGACAAAAGAATAGCTAGTATATGGGTGAGTCAATGGACCAGGTTAAGAACATAATGAATGATGACGTCATCATCAAATGATAATTACCTCATTGTCCTGTGGTGGAAGCTGCTGCAATAGCTGCTTGAGTCGGTACCTCTCGCCGACGCTGTTCACGTAAGGGACCTTGTCTTCTGGAAGAGCTGAGAAGTACAGGTGCACCTGGAATTGGGAAAATTAACCGTTTAACTTCGGAAAGTCATCATAAGGTTTGGTGGAATTACTACAGCTAAGTACCTATATCTAACATTCTGAAGGAAAGATATTGCCTGGTTGATCTACGGGACTGAACTATGTACCTACGCTCGTTCCGGAGGTAATGGGTTCAATTACCCCGAGAGAAGACATTGATATTGAAATACATGCTGAATCCCAAGACTGATCGTCTTACAAGTAAGTTGATTCTGTGCTTCGAAAACCTCGTTATGCCATCGAGCAATCATAAAATACCGAAAGGAGAGAATGAGTCATAATCATAGGAAAGTAAAGTATGAGTAAATACATTATTTTCTCTCTGCCAAAACAATTTACCGAAAACTAATAACATTTTGCGGCCCCAAGCCATATTTCTCTAACTAATCCGGTCTTCATGAGACACTGGTCATTAGCTGGACACGTGCGATAGTAGGATCATAAGGAATTTTGTTCTGGTTAAGAGCTTTGGGAGAAAAATAATTGGTTTTCGTTCCAGGAGATTATTTTTGCTAAGGTTTTAAAAATCTCTACATAAAAGGCGTTAGATGGAGGGTTTACTCAAGGAAAATTGGTTAAAAACTAAAAGAAAACAAACATATCTCTCTTTTCTTTGTAAAAAAAAACCATGGAAAGTAATTTGAACCTTGAACTCATTGCATTAGTATATTCTTATCTTTTAGTGGTGAAAGGAAACCGCATTTTACTGATGGGATATAGGAGTGAATTAATGTAAGAATTATTTTGTGGTAGCGTAAGATATGATTTTCAGTTTTTCTAGTGGTCTAACTGCCTCCGTGGTCTAGTGGTCTGAGCCATGGGCTCACGATCCGGAGGTCCTGGGTTCGATTCCCAGGGGGGGAACACAAAGTTGATATTTGTCTATTTATCACTTTGTGAGATTTTCCCCAGTTTGGTTAGGGCAATGCAGGCTGAATCCACCTGATTGTCTGTAAGAAAAAAGATACCGTGCTTCAGAGGGCACGTTAAGCAGTCGGTCTCGGTCACTGTTTCTAATAGTGGTCGTTACTGGTCGATATTGTTCCACGTCCGTAAGAACTACCTTAAAAACCCTACACGTGACCCCGGGCGGTGCTAAGAGTGCAACAAAAACCGGCTGCTGCACCTGTCCTCTGGACCTCGCAGCAAATAATGCCATACGATAAATAAGATAAATAAAATTGTACCGTAGTACAATTGACATTGACTATAAGGTATAACTAACCAGTTTAACATTCATAAATATTAAAAGATAACACAAACAGGGTGTCCCAAATATTACTATCGCTATAACGTGACGTCATTGGCCTGCAGAACACGTCCCGTCCTTATTACCGAGCCTCTCTTTATTCATTTCATTATATTAAACGCGTACAACACATACTGATGAGGTCACTGGCCTATTTGTTATATCACATTGTGAACGCCCTGTGTCCTGTATTTATAGCTACTAGATTTCCGCTCCGCGGTTTACTGAGTCTTCCCGTGGGAATCAGGCATTTTCCCGGGGTAAAAAGTAGCCTATGTGTTAATCCAGGGTGTCAGCTACCTCCCTACCAAATTTTAATAAAATCGCTCCAGCCGTTTAGACGTGAAAGAGTAACAAACATCCATCCATCCAAACTTTCGCGTTTATAATATTATTAGGATTATTAAATTGTTAATTGAGGCCTTTGCCCAGCAGTGGGACGACTTATAGGCTATAAAAAAATTAAAAAAAAAATGTTAACTATTTCCATGATGAACTGAGCGATAAAATAATCATAGAATTTTAGCCTTAGTAATTTTAATTTTAATTAGTAGATACTATAGTGTGTATCTAAAGAAATAGTGGCGTACGAACCTACATACTGTTTTCATCTAATAAAGATTAAATAATCTATAACTCCGCCTGGAGCTCTCCAAAAACTAATAAAATGTTTATGAAGATTCAACGCGTTGTCAAACGGGACTTGTTGATATTTGTTTGCTATTTAAAAAAACCTAATATAAATAGTGCTACAGTCGTACAAGGATCTTTTGGCGCGTGGGTGACATTGACAGCACAGATTACCTAGTATACATAACCGAACGGACATGTATACTAGGTAATCTGTGCTGTCAATGTCACCCACGCGCCAAAAGATCCTTGTACGACTATAAGTAAGACTCATGATTTGTACATACAGTACCAAACAGTTCCCAAAGAGCCCTACCACTTGCAAAAACAACTGTTTACAATTCTGGCTAGACATTTGGTATTGCTAAAAACCGTCTCATTTCTGAAAGTGACCACTTCTCAGTGAAACAAAGCAACCCTTTCGCTGCCATTGTCTACGAAGAATGTTTTTGATACTTTTTGGATGCTAATGTACGCATTTGAAAGACTAGCTTTTTAGGATATTAAAAAAGCAAAGGACAAAAATCTACTCAAACGGCTGTATGTCTGCATCATGACATGTTGCTTTTGCATATCATTTATTGTTGGTGTCCTCTTTATTCTGCTCTTTCATTTATTATCCAATAAAGTGTTTTTTAACATCATGTTTGAAGGCTTTTGTAGACGTTTTTTGCTGTTGTTGTGTCTTTGATTTTTTGAAGTTTTCCACTAATCCCCAATCAAACAATAAAATATTATTTATTACATTCAATACAACTGGTTGTTTAACCCGTTATCTGCCACAACGTCAGGTCACGTAATAAAACGAATAAAACATAATAGTCTGTCACTAACCGCTTAATGCACAAATAATCACACTGACTGATCATGTTTGTAGAACAGAAAAATCGACATCATCTGCAGGACTTTTATGTCCTGTCACTTTTGGTTTTTGTAAGCTCATGTAAAGTATACTCAGTTCTGGGAATATCTGTGTAGGTAATATAGTAATTTTCCTAGTAGTAAGTTAGTGCAATAGCCTTGTTACGTTTGCGCTGTACACTTTTATCAATACATACCTATTTGTTTTTATTTACCTATATTGGATTGCTACAGCTGTACAATAAGGAAGCCGAAGCTCTCATATCCCAAAAAGAAAGCAATAGTCTAAAAAAATCTTTATTCAAACCACAAAAAAAACAAACATTCTTTATTCCTCTTCCAAACATTTCTCATTGCTTCGTATAATCTCAGGGCACCGCGGGGACCGTAGACATTTCAATTTTTTGCTCCACTGCCCCCCAACAACTTTCCCGTACATTATTTTTACTGCAATTATAAATACTCCCTATTTGAATTTAAAGTGTTAAAATTCAAGGGAAGAATCTTCTTCATTTAGGAGATTTTAATTATTGACTTTAATTAAAGTTTAGAATTTCAAAGTGTTCTTTTGAGAATTTAAGTAATTATTTTGAAACGGAGAAAGAGCGGATGAAAATATCTCAGATTTCCTCATTTTGTCTACTTTTGTGTTTAAAAATAAAGACCAAAATCTATGGTAAAATAAAGCAAAAGCTACATAATATTTAATTTTTTTTTAATCTCCCGTTTGGGAAGGCGAAGAGCGTGAGCCCATGCAGCCTAGTCTTCAGAGTATATGAATTTAGGTTTGTTTACTATGGTTAAGGCAATTTGAACGTCAATAATGTGAAATTTTCACATAAATATACAGGGAGTAA
The DNA here is from genome assembly GCA_029255725.1 of Scrobipalpa atriplicella. Classification (NCBI taxonomy): domain Eukaryota; kingdom Metazoa; phylum Arthropoda; class Insecta; order Lepidoptera; family Gelechiidae; genus Scrobipalpa; species Scrobipalpa atriplicella. Next base: position 92,143 of record JARACY010000358.1, read on the forward strand.
AAAAAATTGCAATTGTGATCCTACCTATAAAACTGAACATACTAGGTCATAATATCAAAAATAAATTGGCTCTCTCATACAAATGGTGTCAGCGGCACCACTCATTTTTAGGAGAGGGCCTTGAGGGTCAAAAATTTTTTTTGAAATTACGACCTATGTTCCTTTACGAGGTAAGGCAGAGCCTTATGGGCTTATAGAAGCTATTTTCACATAAGGTAGCTTTCATGTACCTTACTTTTTTCCAAGAAAATGTACAACCTAGTTAATAATTATAGAGATTATCAGCCTCTTACTAATCGCGATCTTGATCGATACAAGACGTAATCTCCTAATGATCGATGTCCGCTAGGAAGTACATTACATGCATGGTTCGTTTAACATCAATTAAAAGACCATAATTGTGGTTAGGAACGTGTACGGGCGTCGTCTGAGGAGCTTGAACGTGTATAAGCGTTGTCTGAGTTGGTTAAGTATCTTCAGAATTGACTCTATTAGAATTAGTACCCATTAGGTTATCTGATTCCACTTTGCTACACATGCCTTCATGTAAGAGAGTTAGGCCCGTATTTATAATCAGCTCTCAAGAGTGACAGCGAGTTTGAGTTCGTATCAGAAACGTCATTCCAGTACAAAATCACCTGTCAAATCCGCACTCAATATTGCTCTCAATCTTGAGATAGCTTTATAAATACGAGCCTTAGTATTCTTGAGGGTATAGTCAAACAAGATTGTGGTCTATCTTTATTTTACATCCTTTAGTATACCTATCATTTATTTAGATTTTATAGGTACCCTGCTAATTTTATACAAAGTTTGAGATAAAACAACATCAAAATTAATGAATCAACCCTAAAGAATATGAATCTGCACATGAAACTGCACAACTGTTCCTATTGAATATTGTTATTCATGCAGAAAAGTTATTCCGTTTCATGGGCACATTTCCAGTTTTCAGGGTTGATGCCCCTCAATTAGGATAAAAACGCAAAGCTTATTGCAGATGGCGCCACCAGCGAGTGCTCCAAAAGAGACCAATGAGAAGACGCAAAACTGATATTGACATTGACATTGACAGATTACTGACCAATCACAGGAAAAAGGAACACTCGCTGATGGCGCCATTTAGTTCCCAGTTTTTATCCCCATTTTGTTACATGTTGAAGGTATTTTTATGCTTTGATAAAAGGAAATATTAAAGAGCAAGAGCTCACCTGTTCAGGTCTCAATCCAGGCGGAACCCAGGTATACTCCTCCAGTGCACACCCAGAGTCATCATCACTCTGCGAATGCCGATGAGGGTCTCCAGGTTTCATCAGCCTCTCTGCATGCTCTAGTAGCCCTCGGAACTTCCCTTGAGGCACAGGATGAGGAGATAGAGACATGGCTGATTGAGGGCTTTGGGGGGAGTTGTATGATGGTAATTGGGGGATGCTATGCGAGTGACTGTGAGAATACTCAGGGAAAGGTCCTCTTCGGAAGTTTGGGTAGGAATAAGGATGTGGGGAGTTCGATTGGCTTGGGACGGAAGATCCGCTGTGGGACGGTTGAGGACTGGGTAATGATGGTGGTAAGTGAGGGGAAGGAAGGTGCGGGGATGGTGATGACGGAGCGGGGGGTGGAGGGGAGACTTGCTGCTCGTGTAGTGGTGGTGGTGATGAGCTCGTTGGTGATACCACGCAGTTTCGGCAGACGGGTCTGGAAAGAAGAGAATGGGATTAATAAACAAATAATTACCTAAATCGATCATTATGACTATTATTTATAATCAGCACTTGAGACTGACAGCGAGTTTGAGTCCGTATCAGAAATGTCATTACAGTACAAACTGATCTGTCAAATCCATACTTGATATTGCTCTCAATCTTAAGATTGCTTTATAAATACGAGCCTAAGGTACATAATCATTAATGTTACTACCTATATCTATAGCAAAAATATAAGTTTCTGAATTTATTTCAGATTTTTAAAAGTAAATATTATTGGCTGCAAAGTTTGCTTCGTATATTTTTGTGATGTAAAAGAAACAAATACATATATGTTAGAAGATTTTTAAAGTGGCAGATAATTTGAAGTGTTGACAATTAATTACGTAAATTTTTTTTTTGGAAATGTTGTTTAGGTATTTAAGAAACCATGTCAACCTCAGAACTACAACGCCTATTCAAACTCTACAACCTACTAAACTAACATCTCATATTTTACTTCACCATTATACCTTTCATTACACCACTTCTGTATGTACTGACATAACGGACCACGATACTGTAATATGCACTATTCGAGATAAATCAATGTCTGACCTAGCTACAATGAAAAACCGTACAATTACTAAAATTGATCATGAAAAGCTAAATAAAGATCTCAATAACACTTCCTGGAACGATGTACTATCATCAAACTGCACGGAACATGCAACTCAAATCCTAATTAATAAAATTCAAACAAAAATAAATGCAAATAAATCGACGAATACCATTTCTAACAAAAATACTATAATAAAGCCATGGATGACTCCCGGTCTCCTGAAATGTTCGAGAAAAAGGGATTTATTGCACAGTTTGGCTCGTAAACACCCAAAAGATCAAGAAATGAAAGATAAGTACAATAAATATAGGAACTATTGTAATAATATTATTCAAAACACAAAAGACGAATATGATAAGAAACGTTTGGTTAATTCTAAAGGTAATCTAAAACAGACTTGGATCGTAACGAAAGAAATATGCCACATAGATCGTAAAAAAATACCAAATACGGAACTATTAAAGATAGGTTTAAATGAAAAAGATTCCGTTAACCAACTGAACGAGTACTTCACAACTGTTGGGGAAAAGTTAGCAAACTCTATTTTAACATCCATCAGAAAGACTGAAAATGATTTGGCCAATAATTATAAAACTGCCGATAATGAATGTCGAGATTCGATGTTTCTTACTCCTACTAATGCACAAGAAGTAATAAAAATCATAGACAACTTAAAATCTCAGTCAGCATCTGGCGAAGACAACATTAGCAATCTTGTCCTTAAAAATAACAAACTCACACTTGCCTTACCAATAGCTCACATATGTAATTTAAGCCTAATACAAGGCGTAGTGCCAGACTGTTTTAAAACTGCGAACGTGTGCCCTATATATAAAGGAGGTAATAATAAAAAGGAGCTGTCAAATTATAGGCCAATCTCACTTCTGTCCTCATTGTCTAAGGTTCTTGAGAAAATTGTAAACAAAAGACTACATACCTACTTGGAGTCGAGAAACATTCTTTCATGCAACCAGTATGGATTTAGGGCTAATAGGTCAACTGAAGATGCAGTAACGTCTTTAGTAAGCGATGTAATAGACAAACTTGACAAGCAAAAACGTTGCATAGGAGTGTTTCTCGACCTCGCAAAGGCGTTTGACACTGTCTCTCGACCTATACTCCTCAAAAAACTAGAGAAAATGGGCATACGTGGTACACCCCTAGCTTGGTTTTCTTCTTATTTAGAAAACAGAACTCAAAGAGTAAGAATGGACAACCTCGTTAGTGAATCTAGAGTCATCAAGTACGGTGTTCCGCAAGGCAGCGTCCTTGGTCCTACTTTGTTTCTGGTCTATATTAACGAACTTTGTAATATGAATTTAAAAAATGCTAGTATATATACCTATGCTGATGACACAGCCATCATTTTTCATGGTAAGAACTGGAATGAAGTTAAAAACACTGCAGAGAAGGGTCTCAAACAAATACATCAATGGTTACAGTATAATCTGCTCACTCTTAATACAAGCAAAACAAAGTACGTCTGCTTCAAAATTACAAAACGCACCGCTCCAAAAAATCCTCTAGTGCTTAAAATTCACGAATGTAATAATAGTAACATCACACAGTGTAATAGTGTTTGCACTAAAATAGAAGAAGTAAATGACATAAAATATTTAGGAGTAACCATTGACTCGAAGCTTACCTGGAAAAAACAGATAGAAGCAATTACTGCCCGAACAAGAAAGTTACTTCACATCTTCTATAAGCTAAGGCGAGTTGCCAATCCTGATCTGATAAGACTAGTTTATAATTCTTTATGTGAATCAATACTGAATTACTGTATCACTAGTTGGGGGGCTGCTGCAAAAACTAATCTTATTCGCATAGAACGTGGCCAAAGAGCTGTGCTTAAAGTAGCTTATAAAAAAACCTTTAGACACCCTACCAGGGAACTGTACTCCGAATGTCAAGTACTTACGTTACGACAGTTGTTTGTCCATGCTATAACATTAAAATTTCACAAAAATGCGCTACAAAATACACATACTACTAGTAGATCGCTGCGTAATCTAACTTGGAAGCCAAAAGCCACAAAAACAGCATTTGGACATAGGTCTTATGAATTTACAGGACCATCTATATACCAAAAAATAAATAATAAGTTAAAGATAGCATATTTAACAAAATGTATATGCAAAAAACAAGTTAAATCATATTTACTTACCTTAAACTATGACGATACGGAAAAGTTGTTAGAAATAATAAAGTAAGCATCGCACTTAAACTTCACACATACGAACACACACACACACACACACACACACACACACACACACACACACACACACACACACACACACACACACACACACACACACACACACACACACACACACACACTCATATTATTATATGTATGTACCTATATAAAAATCACACTTTAATTATATTTATTTACATACTATTTTCTGATATTCACGATTAACAATTTTTGTATTACAAATTGTATAGACTTAATAACATAGTCCTAAGGAAGAGGCTGGTTACTCACAACACAGGGTATCCTAGTGTGAGGATCAGTGCGCATTGTGTACATTGAATTGTTTTTACTGAATAAATAACTTTTTACTTTACTTTTACTTTTTTTGTAGGTATACCTGTTCAAATAAGATCTATAACCGGTAATTTACGATCCAACTGACAATAGCAATGTGCTATCATAGATCATAGCAGAATTAAGCAATTAATCTTGAGTTGTAACTAGATGCCATATATCTCTGTTGGTACAGTTCGATAAGAAAATCGATCATGTTGTACGTGGATGATGTTATATAGACGGCTAGTAACGTAGGTATGTCACAAGCTCGTTAGAGGTTTTATTTTGTTTTTAAACGACTTCAAAAAATTAAAAAAAAAGTTGGTTCTTGTTTTGTGTTTTTTTAACCGACTTCCAAAATATTATGTTTATAATTTTTTTTTATGTATGTTCACCGATTACTCAAAAACGCCTGGACCGATTTCAGAAGTTCTTCTTTTGTTTGAAAGAGTATACTTCCCAGGTGGGCCCATAATAATCTCGCCAGGGTCTGATTATGGAATCCATGAGAAATTGAGGAGACTCCTCAAATTTTATAGGCACACATATAGCGATTTCGATATTTTAAGTAATGTGTCAAGCAAATACATTCAGAATATAAAATTTGGTGAAGTGGAGCTGATGAATCGAAGACCTGGAGCACATTAATATTTTTTATGATTACTCAAAAACGCCTGGACCGATTTCAGAAATTTTACTATACTTTGTTCAATGTAGCTTGAGTCCTGTGACAGCAGGTAGGAAATATCAAAACATCACAGGTGCGAAAGAGACTCCTTCATAACAGTATGTGTTTGACATCTGTCAATTCAATTCTTAATTAATGGCTTTTGTGTAGTCACAATTCTGCCAATGTGACGTAAATTATTGATAAATTATATAAGGGAGAGTCTAATATTGAGACATGTGGAGTCTAAGATACCCTTCTCCTTCAAGAGAAAGGTACAGACTCCAACATCTGTCAAACTGTTGTACAGAGTAAAAAGAGGAATTTTACAATAATTTTCAATGTTTTGTCAAAGGTTTTGTTATGACTTATGATGTCGTCTGTCAAACATTTTGTCAGTTTTGCCACTGTCTCTTCATCTTTCTTCTGGTCTGACATTTGGACATTTGCCTTCCCTTACAAGGGAGAATAAAAAAAAAATGGTCTGGCACTTTGACATATACTAAGGAGTACTGATATCCACTTCGAAACAAATTACCCCCAAAATAACTTTCAACCACTTTTAAACCCTGTTAGGGATCGAATATCAAACAAGTATTCCATTAATTCTGTTAAAGAATGTTTATGCAAAGTTTGAAGTATATTGGACCAATTAAGGAATCACGTTGTCCCATACAAACTTTGTCCCCCTTTTTCACCCCTTTGGGGGTTGAATTTCGAAAAATCCTTTCTTATTGGATGCCTATATCATACGTAGAACCCGCACTCCAAGTTTCAGGTCTCTACGATTAGCGGTTTAGGCTGTGCGTTGATCCGTCAGTCAGTCATTCAGGACTCAGGACCAAGAATTTTATAGGTATAGATTTGAGACATGCGAGGTAGCCCGGATGGTGAAGTGGATAGGGCCGCGGCCTTCTGTGCAGGAGGTCGTGGTTTTTAATCCCACCACGTACCAATGTGTTTTTCGGTTTTCGAATTTCATATGTACGTTTATTCGGCGCATTTACGGTGAAGGAAAACATCGTGAGGAAACCTGCACACACCTACGAAGAAAAAAGGTTGTGTGTAACCTATTCTAGGATTGGGTCTGGTTTCCCTTCTGGGTTGCGGAGGTCAGATGGCAGTCGCTCTGTGTAAAAACCAATCCCACCAAAAACATAAATGTAAAAATAGAAGCCAAGTTCTTGGTAGTTTGGTGCATGGTTTGCACAAAAAAGTTGTGATATCAAAAAAGCGGGCCAAGTCAAGGGTTTATTAAAGTAATTCTAAGCTCTTCAATAAGGTATCATTTCAAATAAAATAACTGCGTTTGGCTTGAACTTGGCTGGACACGCTACCGCGTGTCTAGATACCTTCGTTCAATACCCTAGACTAGGTAGCCGACCCCGTGATATACGGGAAGAAGGCTAGGAAGATGATGATATTTGAGACATGCGACCTCTATTTATTTCGAATTTTACGTCACTCACTTTTCAATCGATGGTCTATCGTCTATCCCAACCACAGATCCCAACGTACCACGCAGTGATTTTATATCCTCTTTGGCCCGTGTCTTTGGCAGTGCAGTGTGGCAGTTGGCAGCACAGGTTGGCAGTGATTATCAGTGATTATCTACTCAGTGCAACGTACAATATATTATCTAGATATTATCCCATGATTATCCAATTATCCGAGCCATTATCTATAGTTTTTCTTTTCGTACGTTTTTAAAGATGAAGTTACGTTTCGTACAAACCATGCACAAACAAGATCTCAAAACAATCAATTCATAATCTAACAGCTGCTATGAAATCGCTCCTTTTATTGATTTTGGTGACATTCTATATTATGATCAACGACTGCGATTGCAAAAAAGCTTTAAAAAATGAAACATGTAAATTACGTGTAGAACTTCTACAGGAATGTATCTTACATAGCAATGCAGAACAAAAAAAAAAATTATGTAGTACTCTGTCAAAATTGAGATGTTTAGATGCAGTAGTGACGCAGGTTGATTATTGTGTGCCAGGCAAAGACACAGAGCAGGGTAAAAATAAGCACAAAGGCGAGCCAAACCCGCAGAAGTGGAAGAATTTAAAATGTGAAGAAGCACTATCTCCAGTAAAGCGTACCGGAGGAGCGTCAGTTTTTTCAGTTTCAATATTTTCATTCCTGTGTTTATTTATCTTGATAATAATTACTTAAACTACCTAATGAAATAGTCATCATCATTATCATCAGCCACAACAGTCTAATGCTGGACATGGGCCTCCCCAAATTTGAGGGTATAAGCCATACTCACCACGCTTGGCAGGCGGGTTGGTGAGCGCATTAGAAGTTTTCATTCACAGGGAACGCTGCTGCCCGTTCCCTGGATTTATCCCTTAGTCGCCTTTTCTTTTTCGACACCCGCAGGAAGATAAGGGGTGATGCTATTCTAACCCGGCACCACACGGGCAATGAAATAGTGTCTACCCTAAAATCTATCCATATGTAAATATTTGTTGATATTGTCAACAAAATTGTATAAAATGATTTTAACCAAGTTGTAACTTATTTGACTTGAACCAGAATCCAAGAAAGTGGGATCTGGAGACCTACGATACAGGCGAAAGCTTAGTTTAGGCTCCAGTTTCTGACAATCAAACTAGTTATACCAACCCGCCTGCCAAGCGTGGTGAGTATGGCATATACCCCCCAATGCCGGGGAGGCCCATGTCCAGCAGTAGACTGTTGTGGCTGATGATGATGATAGTTCCTATCATTTATCACATAAACTACAATTTGTTAAACATGTGTACTAGGCTAGATTTTTTTGAGAAAATTAAAGCTTATTATTATTAGTTGGAGCCGAATCAAGTGTTTTTAGTTTTACAGGCGGATTGTTTTTGTACTTCTGAGGCTCGTATTTATAAAGCGATCTCAGAGAGCAATATCAAGTATCGATTTGACAGGTCGTTTTGTACTGAAATGACATTTCTGATACGAACTCAAACTCGCTGTCACTCTTGAGAGCTGATTATAAATACGGGCCTTAGTGTTTTGTGCTAAAGTATGTGTTATCACGTGATATGAGCCCCGAAGCTTAGACGCTCCTAGGTTTGCCTAATCAGACCTAATAAAAAACCGAAAAATTCGTTGGTCTGATATCTGGTATGATTAGGCAAATCCTAAGAATGCCTGAGCTTCGGGGCTACTTAATACAATAACGTGCTAAATAATTGACCAAAGCTGTATTTTACATAATAAGTAATAACATTATAATATATCGACGGTTGTAAGGTATATCCGCTCAGGCTCTCAAAATTTTAACAAGGCAGCTGTTAGGCAATTTGTTTTGTGCTATGCTAAAGTAGACCTATGTTTTTAAAGTAGGCAAATGTAAAACGCGCAATCCTCAAAATGTCCTCTTATTACGGCCATTGTGTTTATTCAGTTTCGTTTCACTTGCAAAAAGACTAGGTATTGTATTTTTTTACTCTACTACTAGAGCTCTTGACTCTAGACACAAAGGTCAGCGATGACCGTGACAGAGTCGACGATAGAGCGACCTAACCCAGAAGATGCCTGTTAAGGCACTGGTAGTCTTACGCACCGACGGAACACAGCAAGCTGTTTGGCGCCGGACTCCGGTGAGAGGGTGGTCGCGAGCCAGGCGGCCCCTTGCGGAGCCTACCACCGCTTTGTTGAGTCATTCAGCCGAACTTATACACACCACCACTAGGAGGTAGATCCTATCCCACCCCAAAAGCACAAATGCTTGTTGTCTCACTCCTGGGAAAAGGTTTTCCCATGGTCAGAAAATAAAATATGGA
>JARACY010000359.1:0-101203 GCA_029255725.1 Scrobipalpa atriplicella
GAATTTACAGAAACTGACTTAACCACATTGTTTAGACTCTATCTATTACAAGGCCAGTAAAAGAAATCTCTATCCGAAAACATCGGTAGGTGTATAAACAAGCATGTGTGTGTATGGAGAACATAGGCATAGAGCAATTCGCCCGGGGCCCCGCGTGTTCGCTGGAATACGGTTAGAACATGCTCATACAACAGAACAAGACCTGTTAGATTCAGGTTTTTTTTTTTTTTTTCGTAGAGACTAGAAGCGGTTTTGCTGACAATGTCATTTTATATTATTTTTCAATTGAGATCATTTTTGGCCTTACGTACATAAATGATAAAAAGACGACATTATTGACTAGAAATTTCATGAAATCGTCATCTCATATTGTAGTTTTCTTCAGTTGGTTAACTTAAATGGTCATAAATCAATTACTTGTACATGGTTTGCCTTTGCAGGTATAAAAAATAATGTGTTTACCACATTTAATAATTTCGTAGCGAACACAAATAACTAGATACATAAAACCAAGCACATATCTCTCGCGCATTATTATTTATACAACAGCGAACATGAAATGGAACGTCATATTTATTATTATAAACTGTTGACGGAACATTAATGCTGGTTTCAACTGAGTCGTTTTATTTTCATATAAAATTATGCTCGCACGGGCTGACACACCCACGTACCTAGATTTGTTTATTTTGATGCAACTACCCACTAACTACCCGACTAATTCTGCCAAGGGCAAATACACGTAAAGTTACGCATATCTAACAATAATTATTCGACAGTAACAAAGCGTAAAACACACCTAAGGGCAGCAACACACCTGTGTAACGTTTCTCGCCGAAGGTTCCGTTCAACACGCTGTCGGTGCTATTGCTTTACTTACAACACCCCGGCAGACGGTTGAGGTGATCCTTCCTCGAGTGCGCATTACCTCTAAAAGCCTGTAGATACGTTACCTATAACACTTTATATTACCTACCATTAAACCTTGTACGAGTATAGAGTCATACCTAATATTATTGACCATCATTTAGCGTGCCGAATCGTAAAACCGTAAAACAGTGGGATAAGACGGCCGCTGAACATTACGCAGGTGTGTTGCTACCCCAATAAGTAATAATATTGACTTGTACTGAATGTTAAATTTCGTAGAAATCATTCACTCGGAGAGAGTATATTTTATTTCTGAGAATAGTTTTATGAGCTGGCTATGCATTTTATCTTTTCACTAGGAATACTAAGTAGCTGTTTACAGATTTTCCAAGATATTACATAGAAGGGTGTGTCAATTTATGGCAGATTTATTATATAGGATATAACAGCATGATAGGTGAGAATCCGTACAGTGTAAGATGGGCTGAATTATATGACTTATGATAATAAACAACCTCATCCAGGAAACGCAAATAATACTTAAATCATGACGTTTTTCTAAACAAATTAGTTTTTCATATTTTACCCTCGATAAACCTGAGAAGAAGAAGAAGAACCTGATTTCTGATATTGTTATCCTAAATATGATATTGTTTTCTATTTGTTCGGCTTTTAAGAACCTCCTAGAAATCCTAGACAAACGAAATCACGTCAGCCAAATTAGATTATCGCCGCGAACGTCTCCCATTTTAAAACACACCTACGAATCTTCTAGGGGGGGGGGGGGAGCAGGCAAAGTCCTAGTCCTGCCCCCATTTAACCCCCCAAGCGTCCCCAGTCACCCCCTGGCCCAAAGACGTGCCGTCTAGAGGTGACGGGGTGACGGGGTCACTACTCTAACAACTTCGCCAGACACAAATCTGCAGTCAGCTTTAAGGTTTCATTCAATTTTCTTACTACTTACACAAAGAGTATCGCTTTCAGCTGTTTTTGTGATGGTAGATTTAAATTAAAGGAGATTGATTCCAGGAGAAGATTTAGAGTAAGATTAATAAGTTAAATTCATAGCATTTATCTCAAATCACTTTACATAATTATCTACATTCGGATTAATTTATTTTTAATATTCAATACGTCATAATGCTCTGAAATAATTATCACGTCATACATTCATATTTATTTTGTACAAAATTAAAACAAATATCGCAAAAACCTATCTATCGTTATACTTACTTACCAATTTAAAAACGGAAGCTAACTATGTTGGTATACTTCGTTTGTCGACGTCACATAACCACGCTTTGCATTCCAAAGCTCTTTTTTCACTAGCGACACGACTATTTATATTAAAAAAAGAATTCGGAAAACCGACTTATTTTCACGCCACTTTATCCCGACGCACAAATGAAATTTTGGTGATGTTTGCAATCGGTCGGGTTGGATGTGACATCACAGCAGTTATACGCAATAGAAGTGAAATGATTAATAAACACACGACTGAAAATTGGGTAGGTAGGTACAGACTAGTGCTAATCTAGAATTAGTCGAACATTAATAAATTTAAGAAGTGCTTGAATTGACTTAGGTTCTTTGAAATTTGAGTGATAAATTTATTGGGAGTTAGGAAAAAGGTTTTTCGAGTTTATAGTTAAATTTTTGATAAAGTGTTAATTGATTTTACGTAGCTGTATTAAACAAGATATATTTTCAAACAAAAATAAGCAAACTACTTTATTTTTTTGTTCTATTTACACAAGACACTTCCATCGCTTATCTATTTCCACTTTCCGTGCATACGTTGTCACGTTTTGGCACGGTTCTGACCACGTCACAGGGCGCGCATTATTCCCGCACTGTTACGCTGTTTTATGCGTTGTTTTTGTTACGCAAGCGCACGTACCTCGCCAAGAATGTAATCCGAATAATGGACTCTTAACTGATGTGTCATCTCTGCTGAGCTTGCTCTTTGCAAGGCTGTTGTTTTTCGAACGTAAACAACCATGACGTTACGTAACGTAATATTGCATTATGAAATCTGATATTTTGTTGTGGAAATTGCCGTACAAATTTCGGGATAAGCACTTATTTGTTCACTCACACTAAAAGGTAGTGAATGAATCAAGCTCTAACCTAAAATTCCGTTTTAATTATTCATGGTTTGATTATCAGGGAGTGCTCCGTCCCACAAGCATCTGAGTTGGATTCTAATTGGCAATCATTACTGAATTTTGGCAAGCGCCGCCAATAGAGATGTCTACAGTCGGCTTCATATTCGGCCAATTATAGACATCGTTCTAAATAAACAAATACTTTATTGATAAATGCCAAACCGCTTGTTAGTTTAGTATTATTACTTGCCGATTAGCTACAAAATATACCGAATATTGGAGGTCTTGCAGGCTTTACTTTATACTACTCACTTACAGGTAATAGTAAAACTGATTCGACTTCAAAAGCACAAGTCGGCATCATGATTGTAGTAGTAGTTGCAACCAACAGAATGCTATGTTTCGTCATTGTGGAAAGCATGACTTAACTAAATCTTAACCAAAATTGTTGCCGTTCCTTTCTGTTTTGTCAGGATAGACAATGACCTTTAAACGATACCATTGTCATCGTATGTGGGTGGGAATTTCGTTCACCTCGGGTTTAGACTAGGTCTAGGCTAGACATGATTTTAAAACTCCCAGTTCATCATTCAATATTAATATTCTAATATTTATCTACACTCCAAAATACAAATTGCGCCACCCAGCTCAAATATTTTCGATAATCATTAAATTTATGCCCAACAAGCAATTATGCCGCCTGATGGGATAATTAACTATCGAGTTTTACAAATTTTTCGATTTGGGTAATTTACTCAATTAATTTTCATGGATTCAGATATAAACGATATTCCAATAATTTGTATGAAGTATATCTCGATGTAATTCGGATATTCAATGAATAATTTGTTTGCCAATAATCGAATCAAATCCCCTAGCCAATAAATATGATTGTTTAGTCAACAAAATTATGAGTTGTTTGTATAATACTTACTGTAATATAATTTTTCGTTAAGAAGTAGGTACTGAGAGTATAAAATTGGCTATTCTAGGTATTTTTGTAAAAGTTGTATAATTTGGAGTAATATTATTAACATGGGTGAGGATTCACATTCTAATTTATTGATATTCTTTAATAGTGTGTAAATTAATGAAGCAACCATGATAATTTTTGGTCAAAAAGTGGAAAAAAAATGTCTTTCGAATAACCTTTGTGATGGTTCGTGTTAAGCTCCTCTCTGATATCGATATTTATTCATCTAAAGTAAACCAAAATAGGAGGGTTTTAGATTTTATAAACAGTTAAACATTGCAGATATAGTTCCTACAAACATAAATTCGTATACACACAGCGAAATCAGCATAAATGCAAGTAAATCTAGCACTAACAGCGCTTTAGTGAAGCGGTGACGTTGTTCTAACAAATTAGCTGAAATCCGCCGTTCTGTGCCTTCGAGCTGAACGAGCGGTAACTCCTCAACTAGAATATTGCGCTTAATTTCATTTTCTAGCTGTGCTAAACTGCATAATATGTATTAACGAATTTAATCCTATACTAAGGAAGCAGAACATTTTATAGATTTGTACGAAAATAAATCCGAACATAAATACTTAAATGGTTAAAAGTAAGTCATAATTATCTATGTCATAAACAAAAATAGTCCAGCATATTTCTTAATAGGTAATTATACTTTGTAATAGCTTCAAGTATTTTTTTTATACCACTGTCATTGATAATCCTCTTTATTCTGTAATAATAATTATCACAATATACGGTTTTGCGAAACCCCATAGTTACTTATGCACCGAAGAACTTCATCTAACTAATAGTGCTATCTGCTAGACAAACTAGAATCATATCAACAAAAATACCTACAAAAAATGTCTATTAACATAACAAACAAAATTGTTGGGGCCGGTCCTTCTTCACATTCATCAAAATTCGCGCACTTTTATGATAATGTCCCCTGGCCAGGGGGTGAGAGGAAGTAGATGGGGGGAGGGTTTAAAAATCCATTTGTTACAAGTGTAAGCCGTGCCAAAACCTGGAGATTGATTGATACCCTGTCGCTCTGGATGCTGGTGTCATCTCCGAGTAGGTATTAATTTCAGAACACGATGAATTATGTTGGATAGCTATATCTGCTGCCGCATAGCTAGGATACTAATGAAGATAAGTACATTTGAAATGATTGTAAGTTTATTTGCTTGCAGAATAGTGAATTTCTAATGTTTTGATTGAGTTTTCTTTCAGATTTAGTTATTTTTAAACAATTCCAGTAATTTCGTATTTGAAGAAATAGTCGCATCTTCTCCATAAAAATGATGACAGCGCGTAAGTGGAATGAGCACTTTTGTGTATGGGTATCGTGAAAACTTAAATTGTTTAAGGTCATTCAGTATTTGTAAACATAAAGCAAAATCCTCGAATCCATCTTCCGACTTTAATCTCTGCCAGTCCAACAGGTACGGTCAGTTTACACCAGAAAGTGACGCGACGCGACGGTGCTCATTTTTCATGAGTGTGATTCAATATAATATTGAGTATAGAACTTTATTTACCGCGCGATATAGCCTGTCAATTTGTGGTACAACCAGATGCATCTTTAAGCAGCTTCTTGTCACGTCACTTCCCATTGTGAACTGACCCGTACTTGTACAGCAAGTAATTAATTAGAGTTATATTGCTCTAGGCTGTAAACAAATGACATCTTTGGTGCGATGCGTTTCGAAGGGACAAGTTCCATTGGATAAAATAAGTGAAATTTTAAAGACGTAGACGACAAAGCCCGCACTGTTCGTGAAAAACGATTTGGTACAAAATAAACACAAAGCTTGCTCTATGGGAAGCTGGGTTGCCTGGTTTAAAAAACACTAGGTATAGTGTTAGTAGTAATGAACCTACAGTCATATGAAATGAAACTGAACAACCTTCCCCAAATAACATTGGTCTAAATATGAAACATAAATTGACTCTTCCTTACAAAATTATTTATATATTTTACTAGGCCGTCGACTCTTTGTCTACTCCGTATAAGTATAAAGAAAACTACAACTTGTATATGCATATGTTCTATTACAAAAAAAATATATTATCATCGTACTCTTATGACTCCTATATATAAAAATATTGGAATAAAATTACAACATCATGTACTAAGTAATAAAATAATGACCTCGTGGCTGGCAACATTGCCAAGGCGCGCCCATCATTTTTATCACTTTGCTTGAAAACTTTAATAAAGTGGAGACACGGTATATAACAGCAGGTGAGATATTACATTTTTATGCACGGCGGGTATTTTTTAATATAACAGTCGCGTAAAGAACCGAGATTACTCCAAGGTTTAAGCTAGGCTTGGAACTTGACGAAATTACACTTACCTTTCATATACTTAGGTACATGTAATTTTGTTAGTCATTTCTGTATACGACTAGAATCTAGAATGAATATTTATACGCAAAAATATACAATGAAATCCTAATATGATTAATTAATATGAATAAGAGAAAATATAACTAAAAAGAAAACATGATCAATTATAAAATAAACTGGGATGCGAGAACAACGATCATTCTGTAAACCGAAACGTAACCCAACTCTAATTAAAAACAAAAGGCAAAGCTTTTTCGAGTAAACGAACAAGGTAGGTATTATTTCACCACAAGGCGTGTAACATAAGCCACCCCGTTAAAATACATGCGATCGCTGTAAGAGGTAAGAATCATTAGAATATATTCTGTTTTGAGATTTTTGAAGAGCTGCTATCTGTAAGTATATTAAGGGCAAATCTAAGGGTCTACTTTAATATTGTATTGTTTGGGAGTGTCTAGGTCACAAAGTCGCGCTTGTAAAAAGGAACATTCAACCAAACATCGATACGTCGAATATTCGTTTACTGCTACATACGACTACGTTTTGAAGTTCGAACACGCGGCAAACAAAAGAATTACGCATACACACGGTTGGTCGTAAACCGGCGGCATTTTATGTGACGTAAACAGCCGCAGCAGACTGCCATTGACGCGACCTTATGCCGAGCAATCAACACTTTTACAACCTCACCTCCTGCGTGCGCTATAGTTTAGTACCAGATATACCTATAACCTAGTTGTGACTTCCATGCTGGACTGGGAGTGATAGAAAAACATAGAATGTGCCAGCTGCATCTCCTCCCGGGCATGCTGTAAAAACCAGCTAAGGGATTCGAGGGTTTCAGTGTATTGCAATTTAGGCGATGGGCTGACAACCTGTCACTATAGCACTATACAATAATCATCTGCAATAACCCTCAAAATTTGTCAGACGTGGCGGAACGACTTTTGGGTCGTTTTCGTTCTGCCTACCCCATTAGGGATAAAGGCGTGATTTTATGTATGTATGTATGTAGTTGTGTGGAGGGCAGTTGTGAGTATATGCAATTTTTAGAAAGGCAACAGCAGACTGCAACTGACGACGGGACCTTACGCCAAGCAATCAACACTTGTACTGCATCACCTCCTGCGTGCTCTACAATCCTAGTTCATGGTTAGGACCGGTGTACGTACATGTGCCGATATTTAGGCTTCTTAATAATTTATTGACTTGATTTCGTTACACACATTTTAATCGTCATTTATAGTACATGTAGTACATGTATTTTCAGAATATAGGCATATCTTACAACTCGCAAGACAGGCAAATGAACCTTTGCAAGCAAGCTTGTGATGTCGTTGCCAGAGTGAAGATATTAGGAGGTTGATTCCGTGCCACCCTGCTTTATGAAAGAAAACAGAAATAACATCCCATTCTCTATTTACCTATTGCCCTATTTCGGGCTCAGTACATGCCCGCATGTTTGTTTGGGACCGGCCCCCAACTTGTACTGGCGGCTGTTCACGGCTGTTCGCAATCAAAACTTTGGATTGAAATCGCTGATCAAAACGAATTGCGGCCTCTTTGAAGCGGATTCTCAATTTAAAGGCGTCGTTATTTTGTGATGGGCGGACATGTTGCTGTTTCGCGGTTCTGACAAGGATTTGGATTTGAGATCACGCAGTCGATATTTAGATCAAAGTATCTATCTATTTGCTGTTTGTTTTTTTTTTCGCTCAATATTTAAAACGACAAAATTACTGTAGCAGCATACCGCGGATATCACAATGGAAATAAATACAAAATGAGTAAAACAAGAGTTAAAGTAGTCGTGTTAAGTAGTTTTTTTCTTTTCAAGTCAAGCAAAAGGGGAATGAAATTCTTAATAACGAGACGTATCTACGTACAACTATATATTTATATCTCCATCATTGCTATTTTAATCTATGAAAAATACCAAAACATTTTATTAAACAAAACATGTCACTCTTTAATGTTTTCAGCATTTTTGTCTGGCAAGAATTCCTTTCTGACAATGAGCGATAACTCTGGTCTGGTGATGAGTAATCTGGCGAACGGAACCGGAAAGGACGTCATAATGACGACAAAGAAGGAGAGATATTTCTGTTTCCTATTATAGTTCTGACCTATCAATAACTTCATTATTATTCCACATGCACATGCGGGCTAGAGGTTCTATATTTTAGTCAGAATTCTAAACTTTCCAGCAAAAGAAATATATATAATTAAAAGGTGCCCATGGAAGCATGAAGAGTACCGTACGTTAAAATTAAAATACTCACGCCTTGACTAAAAAAAGTTCAGATTGCTGTGAATTTTTCGTAGACCTTGTAGACCTCTGCTACGACGTAGACTTTTGCTACGAGACGCGTAGTCATTTCTTTGACTGATATTGAGAAGAATAAAAAAGTTTCTATATTAGTAATGTTTGAAGCCTGAAAAAGCTTCAATAAATACCTCTGCTTCCTATTTCAAAGGGAATAGAAAATATGAGAGTAAATACTTACTTGACAAATAAGTGACTACCTACCATACAACACAAGAACTTTTTATAATTAACAAGATATAAAAATCTTTTGTTACATATATTTACTAGTCAAATAAAAGCGTCTTGTACTACTTCAACATTCATGATATCAATAACTATCAAAATATCACACACTAAAACTAATTCCTGAACAAAACCGACAAACAAATAAATACTGTTTTGAACTACGATGAATGCGGCTAGATTTTCAATCCATTTGCCAAAGACGAATCAACAGGGACAATAAAACCCGAGACTTAGGTATACAATCGGCAACACATAACACTGCATGTTTTAGTGGGAAAATAGCCTTTATTGTAACGGTAGAGAGTGCAAAGTTGCAAGTATACGATGTTATTTTTATCTTGACTGTGAGCAAGTTCGATCCTAAGAGGCAAACAGAGCCGAGGTGGGGCTACCATTCGTTATGAATTAATTGTATCCGAAATACAAACATTTTCTTGATACGGTTTGCACAACATTAAATAATTCTTAATTCTATTACCCATATGTCGTAATTTTTAATTAGCAACTTAGTTTTGCATTGAAAAGTGCTATAAGTGGCCACTTATCACAAATTGAGATTTGATGGATTACGAAATGAAAAATTGCTTCATGTTGTGGTAAACCGTAATATATTAATGAAAATGTTTGTATTTGAGATAAAATTATTTTATTATGAATGGTTGCGCCACCCCTACTCTTTTACCACTATAAGTAATAAAAATAGTGTTTATGTGTGCTGGTGATGCTGATACTAGCTTTTATTTCACTGGCAACAATTTACTGCTCACAAATGTTTTGTAAGGCGATATTTATCTGACCTTTAGTTTTGAATTTGTATTTATGGATATGTTGGGAAGATAACCATCAAAAAGATGAATGGACTGTGTGAAAGATGATATAATGTCTTTAGAACTAGTTTGAGAGTTGAATTGACAGCTGAAAGGGATGAATGGAAGAAGAAAACATACTGCGCTGATCCGAAGTAAATTATTAATATGATAATAATGATCTCACCTTTGCATATTACATATTCTTTGCCTTTTCAAGGGTTTAACATTTTTATTAGGACTTTGATGCTCTGGATACTTCATAAGGAATAAAGTTGCGATTGTGTAATATACAAAATACTGAAATATAGTATCAAATTAGATTTATCCAATATATTTCACCATCTAAACTATGACGTCAAACATCTTTGATACTTGACAAGTTTTATTCAAATGATTATTAAATAAAGATTTAAAGTAGTTCCTTTTTATTCTGTTACAAATTTTATAACCCCTTAACATCCAGTATATTAGTTTAAACAAAAGAGTGACAGCGCTATTCAGCTCGTAATTGAGGTAATAAAATCCCAACTAAAATTCAATTAAGTCGCTTAAAACACATTACTTGGTTAATGTTCGCAGACGAGACCGAAAATAGTTATGACGTAGAACAGAAGGACCTCTTACCACCATTCATGAGTCGTTGCGGTCTGCTGAGTTTTTACAATGGACCATCTCATCACGAAAATAACATCTTCTTCTTCTGTCGTGTGGGTTTCGAGTCGATCAACCCGATGAACCCTGGTGTCAGAGATTTGAAACCGCTTAATATCACAGCTAATAGGCCTCTGACATGGTTTGTGTAACGACCACTATATTAGACAGCGACCAGGACCGTAGGCTTAACGTGCCCTCCGAAGCACGGAATCCTTTTTCTTTTCGGACAATCAGGTGATTCAGCTTGCAATGTCCGAACCAAACTGGGGAAAATTTCACAAAGAGATAAATTAACATATATCAACTTTGTGTTGAAGGAGGTCCTGGGAATCGAACCCAGGACCTCCAGAGTCCAAGGCTCAGACCACAGTTCATGGCTCAGACTACTAGACCAAAGAGGCAGGTATTATTTAATTAAAACAGTTTGATTTAGACTTGTTTGTTTGAAAAATAAAAATAACGTAGCAAAATCAAAACGAGAGTTAGGTTAATTAATTACATGCCAATCAACTAAGTAATACATTTCGACAAAAACGTCGAACTAGGTACACCCATCACTACATCTGTTATTTATTTCTACACGTGAAGATATTGTGCTAGGAATGTCCGTCTGATTCAATCTTATAAATGGAGTTGGACGCTTGCCCCACTAACTGTGGACTCAATGGCTGTTTTCCCACTAGACGACACGGCAACGGCATGATAATGATACCGTCGCGGTACCGTGGCTCTGTTTTTCCACTAGGACGGTAATATCGTCACATCGTACAGTCACGCGCATGCTTCGTATGAATACAAAACAGTAAACACCATGCAGTTTGGCAGGCCGGCGACGATACCGGTGGGAATCAATGCCGTGCCGTCAAGTGGAAAAGCGTGCCATATACTGATTTAATTGAATTCATACTATCTCTTCCACAATGCCGTGCCGTTGCCGTTGCCGTGGACGTGCCGTCTAGTGAAAATACACCCATTTCTATTTGTCGCGGCGTCTCTTATAACATGCACATAGGATTTTGAATCTTATCTTCTTTTAATAAAGCACAGATAAATAATGTAGCTCTGTAATTTTGAGGGTTTCTGTTCGTTGCCAGCAGTGTAGGGACTTGAGGAGAACGCAACGTGCATTGACGTTTGTGAATGTGTGGCTGTTATACAAATTTAGAATAATCTTCAATGTATATTGCATCAACCTGCCTGTCAGAAATGCTGCGTAGCGTATCCTATAGCTTTTAAGTCGATTTTGAAACTTATCACCTGTAAATAAAATTCATTTTTGTGGTTTCTGCTTTTTGGATGCTTCATTCGGTTTACTATTTCTGCCAATCATATTTAGACAGGTCATCCCGTTTCAATGTTTGATGTGAAATGGGAGCTTTTAACAAAGTCTCTTCATGGCGGTATTTGGGTCAATAGGTAAAATAACAAAAAGGGCATTTTTGGTATCAATTATTTAGGATTAAAAAACAAACATAAATAACCGCGGGTACGACTTTTTTTTTACTTAGAATGGGTTAGTTCTTGACTCTAGACGCAGAGGTCAGCGATGACCGTGACAGAGTCGACGATGGAGCGAGCTAACCCAGAAGAAGCCTGTTAAGGCACTGGTAGTCTCACGTACCAACGGAGCACAGCAAGCTGTTTGGCGCCGGACTCCGGTGAGAGGGTGGGTCGCGAGCCAGGCGTCCCCTTGTGGAGCCTACCACCGCTAAAAACGAATATGAAATTAAGATTACGGTTTGAAACCGTTGGTAAAAGGATCTTAATACAATGTATATTTACTAATTAAAGATTATCAGTTTGTGCAAAGTCAGTTTTGAATATTATTATTCTGTCTAGTCTTGTGACTCATCATAATGGCCGCTGGGTCATATTATTCCGTGACGAATAGTCTAGCAGAGCGCGTTGAATTCGAGCCAGGTGTTCTGAGAAACCTGTTCATTATAGCATTATTAACAATAACGTAAGATGTTTACAATATACAATATCATTATTATCAATGATAGTAGTCTAGGAGTCATATTAATTTTGTTATTTTACGTGAATAGAAATCTTTGTTTTACTTATCTAATAAATTATAAGTAAAAAACCTTTTTAAAACAAGCTTTTATCTTAAATGCGCTAAAAAGAATAAAATAAAATTTTCCTCTAAGACTTTTACTATCAATTTACAATGTCATTACATAATTTTTATAATATAAAAGCTTGTCGCGAGATTTAACACAGGTTATGGTTAAGTATGTGATTTGTTTGTTTATCTACACAAGTTTTAAGCAATCTCGCGACAAGCTTTTATATTATAAAAATTATGTAATGACATTGTAAATTGATAGTAAAAGTCTTAGAGGAAAATTTTATTTTATTCTTTTTAGCGCATTTAAGATAAAAGCTTGTTTTAAAAAGGTTTTTTACTTATAATTTATTTTTTACATTTTAGTCACACAACAACTACCTACTTCAAAAACACATGTGAATTAATTATTTAAAACAGATTAAAACTTTTCTTTTTCTGTGAGGGGGGCGGATGCGATTTCTCTTTCATCCCCCTAGTCGAGATGCATTGTAGCGGTAAAATATCAAAAATATTTCAACTTTTCTTTTTCTGTCAGGGGCAAGTCGAGATGCATCGAAGCTAACAACTTCAAAAACTGCTTTAAATATTTTTTATTTTCTGAGGGGGCAAGCTCAATCAAGATGCAGCATAGCGGCAACGACTTTAAAAACGATTTTGATTTTTTGTTTTTCTGTCTCAACCCCCTCGCCTAGCTACGTTGACTACTTTAAAAACACATTTAAACTTTTCTCTTTCTGTGTAGAGGCAAGCCGACATGGGGACTGGGGTAGTCGAGTCGAGATGCGCCATAGCGGTAACGACTTCAAAAACTCCCCCCCTCAACCCCCCAGTCTCGCTACGTTGAGTACTTTTGAAACACGTTTTAACTTTTCTCCTTTTATGAGGGTGGTTAACCCCTCTCACCACCCCAAATGAGATGCACCATAAGGGCAATGACTTTGAAGTCTTTTGGCGAACTCTTTTAATATTTTTTTTATGTGAGGGGCAAGCTCGTCATAATGTATAATAGAAACTGCTTAAGACAACAAATATAATGAGCCCACACTCGGCTATCGTAGTACTTTCGACGAAGCTGTTCCGAAGGCTATCTTTCGGCTTCATCATTAGACCCTCGTCATTATGTGTTATAGAATTTGCTCAAGAAAACAAATATGATGAGCCAAAACTCGACTATCTTAGCACTTTAGACGAGGTAGTTCCGATGGCTATCAGTCGGCTTCATCATTAGACCCTCGTCATCATGTGCAATAGAAACTGCTCAAGACAATAAATATAATGAGCCCGAACTCGGGAATCTTAGCACTTCTGACGAGGCAGTTCCGACGGCTACATGTCGGCTTCATCATTAGACCCTCGTCATCATGTGTAATAGAAACTGCTTAAGACAACAAATATAATGAGCCCGAACTCGGCTATCTTACCACTTCGGACGTGGCAGTTCCGACGGCTACCTGTCGGCTTCATCATTTGACCCTGATCATCATGTGTAATGAAAACTGCTCAAGACAACAAATATAATGAGCCTAAATTTAGATATCTTATCACTTTCCATGAGCGAGATCCAGTGGATATCTGTCAACTCCATCACGAGATCAGCTTGATGATATCATAATATTGCATTGTCACCGGACTAACATAAGTGTGCAAAATTTCAGCTCAATCGGTTGAAGATAACTGCCTCAAAATTGAGTTGCAAGATTCCACCCGAACACACATAGTTAGATACAGTGCAAGTTAAATAAAAGCTTTAAAAAAAATACTTAAGTTAGTCATATTTTATTCATTTTCTAACAGCCTGTATTTCAAATACAAAACATTTCTTTTTTTTTATTTATTTATACAAATCTTTTAATTTCTTTCCCTACTCTACAGCTTCATAGTAAATTAAAAAAAAAAAACTAATGTGTTTGTTTTCTTATAGGTATTCTAAAAACAGCATGCAACAAAGACGAGATGATGCACTTATGCCAAAACATAATTTAGCTCATAAATAACGATCTGCGGTTTGAAAGATAAATATTGTTGACGGATGCACATGCAATAATGCATTCCGCACTGCGACTTATGCACATAAAACACATCTGGCATCACATTTACTTTGTAGTTAGCAGAAATTTTCCGAATAAGTTCTCACAATGATACAAAGATTATGTCTGTATTATCTATACCTATATTTTACTTTGTAAATGTGTGCAATAAATTGTTGTTTTTTTTTTTTTAGAAACGGTAGTGATAAAAGTAGATTTGCATAAAGTAGAATAAAAAGATAACAAAACCTAAAAGTAGATAACCAATATGTTGATGTATGACAATCAACATTCCCGACTTGTTTATGTGTCGTAAACATGTGTTGTTCCTTGTTTTCATCAGGCCCGTAATTAATTAAGAGATTTACGGTGATCTGTCTGTGTTTTGAACTGCCTCCGTGGTCTAGTGGTCTGAGTCATGGGCTCACGATCCGGAAGTCCCGGGTTCGATTCCCGGCGGGGGACAATGACTTTGTGCTGTTGTTTCTAAGCTTAGTTAGGTAGGACATTGCAGGCTGATTTCTGTCCGAAAAGTAAAATGATCCGTGCTGTCGGATGGGCATGTAAATAGTCGGTCCTGCGCCTGATTTCTCTCTGGTCGTATATCAGTCAATCTGTTACATCAGAATAAGAGATTGAAGGAATAGAGTTGTGTGCTGCGCAAACAATTGGGCACTAAAAACTGGTCCGGCGCAGTTGGCCGATCTCTAGGAGATTGGCCGCCATCACCGAAAATCGGCTGAGAGGACTATTATTATTATTATTATGTTTGTTTCAGAATGCGCTGGTACGACGGACCCCCCATGTGATGGCCGCAGTAAATTCGGTAAGCAGAGTTTTGATGATAACATCCTTCATAATACGGAGTGTAAATAACAACTTTCACACGGAAATTCTTTCAGGAATTGAAAAAAAAGGCCCCAAGGTGGAAATTTTGTATGGTGGAGTAAAATTATTTTCATTCCCTGGAAGTATATCTTGATGAGAGTTTTTCAATTTCGTTGATTAAGTAACTCATATCAGTTAGCGGGTAGCGTCTCTTGCACTTATAACAAGTTTTTTCTAGGTCAGCATCAACATCATCATGTTGGTGTAGATAATAATGATAATAAAACGTTTTATTAACCATTACGGTTTTTTTTTGTTTAGTCAAAATATAATATTTTATCGCAATATGCAAATGAGACCTGAAATACTTAGAACACATTTTCATCATTGTGGAACCATGTCAGAAGCCTTTTATACCTAATTCAAATTAAACTCTGACACCAGGGTTCATCGGATCGATCGACTTGAAACCCACTCGACAAGATGCATTAGAATCGACACCTAAATTTATCAAGATTTTAAGTCAAATACTAAACTTTAACATCAAAGAAACTTGAATAGAATTTCTCAAAACCAACACCACTCTACATAAGTCGTTCTGTCCTTGCACGTATGCTTACAATCCTCTCATTAACAGAATTGAATCTCTAGAACCAGTCTTACTACGCTAATTGGCACTATCTGCGCTAAGCCTTTTATAATACGCCATTTGCTTTGAACAAATGTGAATACGTAACAAGATGGCGGAGTCAGCTCTGCGGTGAGATCGTGGTGTTAACTTGTTAATTGGCTTTTATAGAATAAAAACGAGGATGTAACTGGAAAGTTCTTAAATAAGTTGATAAGTAGTAAATTTACGGGTTATAGGGATTTTTTCTCGTTTTACTTAATTTTTCTAATAGATTTAATACATTTATTGAATTCGAATAGATTTAACCTTACCTATATTATTTTAGGAACAAAATTAAGTAACACGAAAAAAATCCCTATAATTAATCGAGTCACAAAAATACTGGTCTTTCATATCAAAAAGCAGAGTGAAAAGCTAAAACAGACTGAAATACAACTTTAAACTGACCATTCACTCTACCACAAGCTATTGAAAAAATCACTGAGCACAGAGTATCATCTAAATAGCACCGTCTAGTCGTTATCGGCTCAGCCCGACGCAAACTGCTTTCCGAACTACCCCCAGTGTTTTATCTACCCTCTATTTTTTCTCTCCCAGTCATAAGGCCTCGTTCAGAGCTTAACAGCCGACCATTGAGGTATGTTACTGCGCGTTGGCTCATCAATGCTCTTTCGCAGGTATAACGCGCCCAGATTAGTGGGCCTCGCTTTTATACAGCTTCTCGCCTTTTTAATCCGACTCTTTGATTTGGGCTGGGACTGTGTGGGGATCAAGTTATGCTGGTGGTTCTTAATGGCGCTAGCGTTGGACGTTCCGCCGTGGACCGCTTCCAAATCACATCGCATTTGAATAGCGACTGCAAGTTGGGCAATAGACGGTTAATGACTTTTATCGATCTATTATTGCGATCGGATCGTATCGTTTTAGAGGACAGCGTCTGTGTTGTACCTACTTGTAGGTATAATAATGAATGTTGACTCACTGTCTGAAGATCTAAAGTCTCGTTTTCATGGTCGTTGTCTATTAAAAAAGTCATCTTAGATTTGAGTATTATTCGTTGTTCGTAGATATTATGATAGACAGATGTTCTAAAAAATATCGTCAGGTGTTTATGTTTTCAAACTTATTACTTTTACGATATCATATAAATGAGTGTGTTGTATTTTAAAACTCTATTTATTAACTCAAATTAGATTTCAACAATGGCGGCCAGCTAAAAAGCCGGGAATACAAACTCGGTAATGAATTTATAAAGCGTTCCATCCGAAATGCAGTCGGAATGACACAACCTCATCACAGTCCCACGTATACAAAGGCTCTCTCTCACTGTCATACAGCTGATCGCAAGTGACGTCATTCTTTTTTACTAGAGATGGGTTTACTCTTGACTCTAGAATTCTAGATACAAGGTCAGATATGACAGTGACAGAGTCTACGATGGAGCGAGCTCACCCAGAAGATGCCTGTTATGCCACTGGCACTCTCACGCACCGACGGAACACAGCAAGCTGTTTGGCACCGGTCTCCGGTGAGAGGGTGCGGTTGCGAGCCAGGCGGCCCGTTGCGGAGCCTACCACCGCTTTTATTTCACGAACAGTTCATTATTGCAGCTTTGTTTCCTGCTTATAATTTACGTTTTTGGGTTATAATTTACTTAATTTTTATTTTCATATTGTTTGACATTGTATTTTTAGCTTTTTACAAATTGATATTTGACATTTTCTTTTTATTGTTTAATTTTTATTTATTTTTGACGATCATATTATTCTTGGACATCTTTATTATTATTGTAATATAATTATGAAATTGATAATATGAAATAAATGAATCTAAATCTAAATCTAAATCGTTTGGGTAAATTCACAATGTTGACTCGGTTTCTTTTTTCGTAGAAAGAATAAAAAAAAAATACAATGTTTATATGGTTTTATGCTACGTCACAGAGTAGGTAAGGTACATAAAAATACCTGGCTACGTAAAGTAGTATGAAAGCAATTTATAAAGCTATATAATTTTCCATTATTTTTCACTCACATGTAAAGTAATTTTTGATTTTGTGGACATAGAATGGACACAGACACAGACATGTTGACAGAGTTCATTTCAAGACTCACATAACATCTCCCATCATTCTAGGTTACTACCCCATAAGACTGCTCCCTTGCCTTCATGACGTGAATGGGTATGTGCAGAATGAGGAAGTCGGAACCATCCGGCCGGCCAAACTGCCACTAAACACATTATTAACTAACAATTGGCGCAGAATCAAGGAAAATGCAGTTCGTAATTTAGTTTTCTTATGTTGACTGCACGATTCGGTATTGAAATTCAGACAGATTTTAGTTAGGATGACCTCGCATTATTAATAAAATAAATAAAATACTATGACGCCAATTATATTCGGCGTTGATAAGTGTATAGCTGGTACCTTTGCCCTGTTTTATCATGAGAGAACATAAAAGCATAACGGCAATAATTTTACCCGAGCTAAGATTAATTTAATGGCTTCGAAATTGATGTAGTTTTTTTTTTTTTGCAATAAAGCACTTTAAAGTATGTAAACGAAAACAAAACACGAAACAGCGATGATCAGACATCCAATCCGTATAATGTTTAACTTGTTTTGTGGAGATTCCAGTGAAAGGAACCCTGAAATGGTACCAAAACCCATGTGTCGCCGGTGCGATTCACGCCAGTTTCACCCATTGAATGAGAGGGTTCTAATATTCTAGTGCAGCACATCGGGCCCTTTTGTAACAGGGTAATAAAGGGCATTCTAGGGCTCGAGTGGACCCGCCGGAAATTTAATCTGACTGAGGGCCCTTTTGTTGAACGAAATTTTGTCCTTAGATAAATGCCGGTGTAAGTGGACACAAGAGCGGAGGAATATTTCAATTTAATTAAACGCCCGAAAATAAGAGTTGAGCAATGTTATTGTTTTTGCTCAATCGCTTTGACTTAAAAGGATACTTTTTGAACAAGTGTTTTGGCGTTAATTTCAAAGTTTTTAAGGTATTTCATTGTTGATACACAAATAGATGTTCCCTATCGCTGCTTTGTATTCATTTGGGTTTCATAGCTATCAAATATTATCACTCAAAATTGCGACAAAATAGTACAAACATTTCAATGAACCTTATTAATGTTGCGCGTGTATAAGAAGTCATTTCGCATTTATCGTAATGGCTACCATTTTCCAGTGGTAGGTATAGTGCCACCACGCTAAGAATGAAAGTGTTGAAAAAAGGCACTAACAAGGCCATCATTGCTGTCTACTCAGTGGAAAAATCGTTCTACTACGTACGTGAAATCGCAATGCGTATAGCCCTCACAATGAAAACGTCTTGATACGTGATAGGTCTATCATATAATATGGTTGCCAACGCCATATTTTTGACAGTTCCCCCAACATGCAGCGCCCTCGCTTAAATTCATTAAAAGCCTGGTGGTACTATACATCTCGGATGGCAACACTCGCGTCTATCTATAAGACAGGCATTGTGTTTATAATTGTGTAGCCTTGGGCTAAGTTACCAAACAATCTGCGAATTGTGTATTACGTGAATCTGTGTCAGAGATACCTTATGTTTTTGTAGATTGAAACAAGAATACCTTATCTATTCATTGAAATTAAAACTTGCAAATTTTTGACAAGCCTAGATGGATGAAAAAATGAGAATTTTAGATGGGCAAAATTTCTTTAATTTCTTGGCCTATAGAACCTAGATGTAACAATTGCCGGCTAGGCTTTGTGCTGATTAATATCAAGTGGGCTGTATGTAGAGCAAAAGGGCTTATCTTATGTAGAAAATATCACATGTTACAATATTTAAGCTACGTTATAAATGGATCCCCTTACCTTACCGTCTCGCCCTTGGCTAAGACGGGAATCTGTACGGAATCTACACAGCTGTAAATCAAATCACCCATTGTGTCTGATCTGAATAGATGTACACACTGACACATACACTGTTACGTACACCGTGGGTACACAGGTACTTGTGTGTTTATTGTTGCCACAATCACCGTACATACAAGTTACATGTATCTTTAATATGACTGTACAAAATGCTGCAGGCATTCATTGGGTCGATCTTCTCTGCCTTTTTACGATTAGTTTTAAGTAAACAAGTTTGCTATTGCATGGACTAAAGTGCAAATTCAGGTATATTTTTATTTTTCCATTTCAGACTTAGGACATTTTTACAATTTGAGTGTTATTCTCATACCTACCAAATAAAAAACAAGTTATCGTATTTAATAAAATAGAGTTTCAATACAGACTCGGGAATCCTAGTTCCTTTATCCAAGATTAAATACATCGTGAAAAGATTCAGAGCTACCATCTTGAATGTCCTGAAATGTAATTGCGCCCTCTGTGCTTCTGTGTCGGTATCAAAGTGCTTGTCTAAATGGGAACCGTCGTAGCATTATTGCTACGGATATGCTACGCCGTAGAGGCTGGCCTCAGCTTTGATTAGTGTAATGCTACGACGAATAGGATGCCCTTTGCTTTGCACGTGCTACAATTGGATAGATTTTGTACGTTAAGATATTAATTGGTAACGGCATAGGTAACGTAAAATAGTCTTAGATTACAAAATCTAGCTATCAATTTTTATTGAATTTACTGCTAAAGGTGGTTTTACACCAAAACTATGACGGGATCAGTGTTTTTAATAAGTGTTGCGAACAATGAGTAAATAATTATTTCGTAAATTTTAGGCTAAACTCAATTCATAATTAGCATAACAATTTTTTTTTTTCTTTTCATTAATCTTATTTACTATTTATATTTATTCCTACTACACTGCCAGAACTTTAAAGCTAGAGTAAGCTCGCAGATTTTTTGTGCTAATTTCGCATTCACTCCCATTCCGCATTGCAAGTAAAAAAGCGGAATATTTTAGTGTCCGGTGCAAAACTTTTTTCGTAGGGGGAGTTACATTTTCCATGCGACATCACAGGAATAAAAGAGAAAATAATGTGAAAGTAACGAAAAGAAGTACCAATTTATAAACTCTTTTTATTTGGACACTCCTCTGCAATAAAAAAAATCATTTCCCTAGTCTTCTCCCCGTATTTTTCGGGGTCGGCTACCTAATCTAGGGAATTGAACGAGGGTACTAGTTTTTACACAGAGCGACTGCCATCTGACCTCCACAACCCATAAAGGAAACCAGACCCAATCCTAGATAAGCTTTTGCCAGGTTAGTGGTGAACTCAGCTGTCAGAGTTTTTAAGCCGTCACTGATTAGCAATGGCCTCTGACTGACGATATTAACGAGGACCAATGGCTTAACGTGCCTTACAAAGCACGGAAGCTTTCGAGTTGTATACCACTACCGGCAACCCATGCCTTCCATGGCCTAGCCACGGCGAGGGATGCTTAACATTCGTTATCGGAATGAATAAGCACTATAACCACTTGACCACGAGCGCTAAAAATATATAGGCTAAAATGTTAACAAAACAAACCCACCAAACAATTGTTAAATAACGATTTCAATTCAAGTGGTAACAAATTGGAGTCATACAGTTGACATCACCAGGATATTGTCCCGCGTGACAGCCATGACGAGGTGGGACAGGTTGGACTGCAGCCAGCTACGTGTCCCGCTCGTGTGCTATCAGGATATCTGCTTATGTAACTGGCGCTTCTGACAACTGGCCCGCCCTGTGAAATTTGTCGCTCTAGTTTTAAGCGAAAATAGCGTAATATATTTTCGAACACTCCGAAAAATCAAGTATTAATTTATCAAATTTATGAATTAGGCTGGTTCCACATCACACAAGGAGATATAATGTGTATGTAATATGATATTATAATGCACTGTGCGAAACGCCTTGAAGTACATGCAATACAGTAGGTACTTACACATTACGTCACATATCTAGGTACTATTAATATTAAATTATATTTGACCATAGAAATATTATCGATGGTTTTAATGCTGACAACCTCCTCTTGATGAAGAAGGCATAGAACGTTTAAGATCGGATAGTGGTAGCAATTCGTGTTTGCAAAATACGCGACTTAACTAATATAAGTCCATACCTGTAACTTTCTATCATGAGAGAACAGAAAGGGATGGCAATCATTTTAGTTGAGGTTTAGTTAAGTCGGGATGGTTACGAATCGGGCCCAATAGCACGATAATATTGTCAAGAAAATGGCCGACCAAAGCAATTCTTTTGTCTTTATACATCGCCGCCATGATCGCCGGATATTATCGCGCTGATTTCGGTTCGTGTCATTAACGTGAATCTACCTTTGTCTGGTAAATGATGTGACAAGAGGAACGTGGACGCAATCTAATGTCACAGTAGGTATAGTAGGTATAGGTTATACATAATATACCGGGTGTAAGAGACAACGTACCAGAAACTAATATCTCAGTTCACGAAACTGAACAACAAACAAAAAACGACAAAGACAAATGATAAAAACATTGACTCTTCCATGCAAATTGCCTAATAGAGGTGGTAATTTTGTATGGGAAAGTCATAGTGTTTAAAGTGTGTGAAAGTTGTTAAGTTTCGTTGACTGAGCAGCCCCCTATCAGTTTCTGTCCCTAACACCTCGTATAATGTCCAGACCATTGTGGTCCATACTTTCTGCAACATAAGCTAGTTTTATTATATCCTGTACAGACAAAGCTTTTTTCGTACCTCCAGTAAAACAATAAGCTTTACCAGAAGTAAATTTGGACAAAATTTTTATTTTAGCTGACGATATATTTATTTATTTATCCACCAAATACTTGGCAGTCGAATCCTTCTTACAATATACTTCCTACAAAGTAGACAAAACAACTAGCAAAGTTTTCATCTCTAAACGAACCCTAGTTCGGAAGAAGCCTCTTGTATCGCCCGACAGATACCAACTACGTTCCTTTCCAACGTCTCACAGTAGCTACTGACGTTCCGTTCTAACATCTTAAAAGTTCCCAACAAAGTACGTTTCACAATACATGCCATGTTCCGCATGCCAACTACATTATAACTTACACAAAATTGAGATGGGAACTTCGCGATATGAGGAACTTTAATATCATTACGTAAAACTCAAGTGGGAATTGTGGACCGAGCGCTAGAATTGGTACAGTTACTGCGGTTTTCAAATTTGCTATTTCTATCTCTACATGGAAATGAATTTATCTTTCTGAAAATGTGTACTGAACTATGTATGTCAGAAGATAAAAATATAACACACCTATTTAGAAAAACAGGAATATTGGCCTAATTTACCTTGTAACTAAGACTATACAACATTTTCAAAGTTGCATTGTAGGCAAATTCGAAAGTTCTAACATTTTAAATAATTCTTAGCGATAGGAAATTGAATAACAAAGAAATCGTGAAATTCGCAGATTTGTGAGATTCGCGCGCGACTTGGAATTCGGGCAACGAGTTTGCGCCTAAGAATGTAACCACGAAAACATCATCGTCCAGTAAATTTAGGTTGGTTTTATTTAATTAAAGATTAGTGTAGAAATAACTAAAAAGTGTGAGGAACTGTGTGTTTATTTATGTAAAAAAGTGTGTGTGTGTGTGTCAACAATTCGAATTTGTCAAAATTACTTTCTAAATCGCACAGCAATATCATTTACATACGAAACTCAAGTGGAAAGTCGAGTATGTCACAAAGAAATTACGTATGTGAGACGTACGTAGCACCTACCTAGGTAACTTTGTGAGTGAAGTCTCGAAAAACAGACGAACAAGACTCCGTTTGTTGACATAAGTATTTATACACTTAAGTATGAAGAATTTAATTAGCGTTGCGTATCATGTGAAACGGGATGCCTACTTATCAGAGACTCGACATAATTAAATTGAAGCACAGACTATGTGGAATGAGAAGACTTCATTGAAATACACACCAAATTATAAAGTTTCTATTGCGTTAGGACTCTTCTCTACAAGCATACAAAAAATAGGATTATCAACGTAACATAAACTTGACAATATACATTTATTAATTTTAATGACTTATTATAATAGAGATTACAATTTTATTAATTTTTAACAACAATAGAACAAATAATACACATTTTAATGACTTAACTGATATCTACCGGGTGTAAGGGACTGCGTCCCGCAAACTGATAGGGGTTGCTCAGTTAATGATACTGAACACATATCACCAGGATCTTTTTTCAGGAAATGAAAAAAAAAATTTGCTTTTCCATACAAATTGTCTGATCGATGTGGTCATTTTGTATGAAAAAGCTAATTCTTTTTTTTAATTTTCTGAAAAAAAAACCTGGTGGTAGTTGTTTAGTTTCGTTGACTTATCAACCCCTATAAGTTTGCGGGACGCTGTCCCTTACACCCCGTATATTCAATCTATCTATCACGTAGGTATTTGAGAATAGTTTTAGTCTGCAAAATACTTTGAAAACACACATCGTAAATATGAAATGAGAAAAAATCTTACTACTTGTAACTTGACTTATATTACCAGACTCTAGCAGAGTTTGAAAAAGCGTTTGTAGCAGAATCTTCTCCTATATATAGTCAGTGAAATTAGGAACAGGTGGAGGCAACACAAAATGAGTCAAAATTAATCTGGAGTAATTTGACAGGCCATGTCTTCGACTTCGGCTCTAATTTCCATTCTAATTAAATATTATTTTATCCAACACGTGTACGTAATCGCTTCAATTAATATTAATACAAAAATACTGGAGTTTCATTATCTTGCTGGAAAGACAAAGACCACGTGCCTATAAAACAATGATATTATTTAAGAAAGATACCTTACATTCATACTGTACGCACATTTTATTTGTTCAAACGCACGCAACACACATGTTGTAACACACGTAAATAAAATTGTTGTAAATGCATTGTATGAACAATGCCAACGATGACAACTTGCAAACCTGAATGATCGTTTCGTATCTCCAACAAATTGTATCCAAAAAATTGTTTACGTTTCACGCTCTGAATTATTCAATTCGGAATGCGGAGTTGTCTTTTTTCATTCATGAAAGCTTGGTGCAAGGTAAACGAAAATTTTTGGCCAACACCCAACTGAGCAAACAAACAAGCCAGTAAGGTCGGGCCATGAACTTAGCGGAGAAACAATCTAATTACAGGTTTGGACAGCTTCCCGCAAACTGATACGGATTGCTCAGTTAAAGAAACTGAACAACTTCCACCAGGAAATTCTTTCAAGAGATGAAAAAAAAATTGACTTTCCCATACTAAAATGACCACCTTGATCAGACAATAAATGTGAAAGGAAAAGCATTTTTTTAAATAATACCTGAAAGAATTTCCTGGTGATAGTTGTTCAGTTTCGTTGACTGAGCAACCCCTTTTTGCGGGAAGCTGTCCCTTACACCCGTATATAATTTTAATTGAACAATCACGCTGCTGCTCAAGAACGTTGAATCCTGTGGGTCAACATTGGATATTGTTATGTGAACTTAGATGAATAACCACAGTGAATAAACTAACATGTCCCAATGGTTTTGTCATCTTCCTTTGAGGTTGAAATCAGAAAGATTATCAATTACATGTATTGCGGCAGAAGCAAACAAAGGCTCGTATTTATAAAGCGCTCTCAAGATTAAGAGCAATATTAAGTATGGATTTGACAGATCGTTTTGTACTGAAATGACATTTCTCATACGAACTCAAACTCGCTGTCACTCTTGAGAGCTGATTATAAATACGGGCCAAAAAGTTGGTGTATAATTTTCTAAGCTTATCAAACTTTGTGCTCAAGGTTCTGCGTCAATGTATGACGTTAAGTCATATTTTAAACATAAACAGTGCCAACTTAATACTGCCAAATAACACTCATTTATATGTTTTTTTTCTTATTTTCTACTTTGCTATTATTTCTTTTGTTTATTCATCTGATGTTTGAAAAAATATATATAAATTTTATGATTAAAAATTCCATGTTTTAAATGGTTCATTCTGGCAATGTTACGACGCAAAAATTTTCATCTTAGTCGCTTTCCGCTATTTTTACGACCGTGTCCTAACTGCGGTAGTATATGAGAAGGCAAAGGGCGAAACTTCGCTTGTTATCGGGGAAACATCACAACATCCATCCTTTATGGGCCAAGTTCCGAGCACTGCAGTTCGGTGAGTACGAGATCAATACAGGCATATTTTTATCGGAACTTTCAAGTGTAGTAGAGATACGAGTGAAAGAAAATAACTTGACAACTTGTTCCTTATTTATAACTTTAGAATTGGAATATGTTTTACTTTGAATTTTATTTATGCCTCACTGAAACAAAAAAACTTGGTTAAATTGATCAAGGAACTTGTTTACATACAAAGCACATCAAGTAATATGATTGAGACAATAAAGTTAATGTTAAGATCAATTATTCTGTTGACTGAAATTATAAGTTACATGGTAGTGGTTATCAAGTAAGTAACTTGATTCATTTAATTTTTATATCGTCAAAAACACATTATGTGCTCGTATTAACAAGTATTTTTTCAGATGAGTTAATTAATTCTCAAAACAAAAAAGGATTTGATAGGGGTTTTAGTTATTATTTGCATAGCATTTAATTTTAATGCGGTTGGCTTGAAACTAGTTTAACTACAAGCACCTACCCACACTCATTTCTTATATTCTAAGAATGATGATTAAAATTTAGGTAAGTAGTTATTAAAATAGTGATATTTATCATTATGCAATATATATTTGTATATGAATAGTCCTATTCCTATCACCTTGCAAGCGACTAAAACGTTGCAAGATAAATTATCATATCAACAACAATAAAATCAACATTCTAACATACTAATCTTTACAAACAAGTCATTATTCTAAAATAACATTATAATGAGCTTAGAGTGTGCCTGTGCCAAGAGCGAGTGCGATCAATCACCGATCCACTTCACTTTTCTTCTTGGCCGTACTTGTACGACGTAACTGTACTATAATGTAATATATCTTTGTGTTGATGACAAACAAGGGCATTAAATGTCTGGGTCTACCTCAACAATCGTCATTCAGCGCTAGCTCAACCCAGATATACTTAGTTTTATCGATCTTAAAACTGTCAGCCAAATAATCGATCAAAAAGACACACCTTTTGATAAAACACATCTTTAAAATAAAGAAACTAATAAATTGTCACGAGTGGGATTCGAACCAGTGACCTCAGCTCTCCGTGTCTGTCCGACTAAACTAAGCTTTTCATATTACTCAAATATTTGGTCTCTTTTAATCACAAAGTAATAAAAACATAAAAATGCTTTTGTAAAAGTAAATATTAAGTACCTACTGCAAAACATTCATTAATAATAATTTATTGCAATTTAATATTGTAGGGAAATATAACTATGGGTATACCTACCTTACCTGTTACCAATTCGTTAAACTCTTGTTACGACTAAACCCCGAAAACCTTTCGACAAACGTCACAATTCCCCCCCCCCCCCCCCTACACACTCCACGCGACGAATTAAAAGGGTCGGTCGACCTAATTTAACGGATGCTACAGCCATTCAAATGCGGACCTTTGATAAATTATTTGTTTACTTATACAATTTATACAAACTCTGGTCCTTTTCTGCTGGCAACTTTAGAAATAGAAAAACATTCTCGCAGAAAGCTTTTAAAAGGGTAAGTTGGACCGGAACGGGATATAAATCCTCTAGTATCTGAAGGCTCTGGAATCACGAAGGGGAGAGCGGGGCAAGCTCCCTTATTTATTATTTTGCAAATCTTGTAATTCAGCGAGATCCCACTTAAGTGACTTCGTTTAAATATTGCGACGCCCTCTCTTAAATTATTTAGTGCAGTACACTAAATTAATGACTGAAAAATCTTGAAATTATTCAACGTTATCAAATTTCAGTGTTTTTATTTATTTTTGTAGAAGTTGTGGAGTGATTTTGTGTTGTTGAGAATTTGAGGATAGAGGCTAGGCTCATACAACTTTTATGTCCTTCTAAACATACTCGTATTCATTATTTACGTATTTATTTAGGTAACTTGTACTAATCATTGTACTTGAAATATTCTTACAATTCTCCTTTATTGCCTGAACTAATCTAAATATTTAAACTGTAAGCATACAGATGTAAAGGGCAGCTTCCCGCAAACTGATAGGGATTGCTTAGTCAACGAAGCTGAACAACTTTCATAAAGAAGTTCTTTCAGGTTATGAAAAAAAATACCTTCCCCAATTGTCTGATCGAGGTGGTTATTTCGAAAATTCTCAATTTTTTTTTGAAAGCTGTTCAGTTTCATTATCAATTTGAGGGAAGCCGTACTTACACCCTTTATAGGCTTAACCGCCAATTATTATAACATCGCTTCCGTAGACAGATGGAAACCCAATTAGTATCAAGTAACGTCCTCAAGGCTCTATGTTGATATCAAAGCCTATTAGATTGACAAGCGATAGGTACTCGTAATTACTATCTGTTTCGGTAATCAAAGACCTCCTTTCAGGTATCAGTTTCAATACAATCTATTGGGATTGAGATTGCAAACATATTGGTTTGTTTTGATTGGCAACTGGCACGGTGAGGTGAGAACATGGTCTTCAATTCTGGGAGTTAGTAAGTCTATCGGTGAACGTACTAAGACCATTGAGAAGAAACATTCATCAGTCTTTTTAATTTTCATGCGGACTGTTCTATATCGCATTCGTTTTTAAGAAATTATTTTTCATACTGAAACGTCAATTTTATACGGTACAAATTATTTCTTAAAAACAAAGTTATAGTACAGGATAAAAATACTACAAATATTTAAAAAGAAATTACATTTACAGACATTTTTTTTGTTATTTTTGCGCCGGTGAATTTGTTACCTACCGGGACATTGTGATACTTACTTAACTTGCTACAAATATTATAGATACAAACTATACCTAGATTTTAGGTTATAAAAACCTAAAGTCTACGTTAGTGAACCTGGATAAAATCTAGAGTGCACGCTAAATTCCTGCTAAAGCCATTTTAGCCGTATAAAACACAGTGATCTCTTGATCTGTCCTAGTTTCCGGCGTCAGTCAGATTGCTGACGTCAGGGGTGGTTAGCGGAACGGGCATAGCGGGCACTAATGAACAGACTGTGGGCTCTGTGTGCTATAGAGACCGGGCCGAGCCGCAATCAAACGACAAATCAGCAGCTATGGTTTAAAGGGGAAATTATAAAGTACCTACATTCTTACAGCCTCGTCGTTATTCAGGCATGTAACTAGGATATCGTTTAGTCACGACGCGATTATTACAAAAATAGAATACAAAATTCAAAAATATAATTCACTAATGGTTGCTGAAAGCTCATAAGTACGAGATGTATGCAAAAAAAAAAGACATTTTGAGATGTCAGTAAACATTTTGATATTACAATATTTTATAGTCTTTTTGAGAAAGGTACTAAACGTCATATATCTATAGACATCAACCTTTGAAGTCAGAAGTGCAGTTTTTCTTTTATCAATGTTACCACCACCGTACAAAGAAACAGTACATTTTATCTGACGACACAAACGATCGGGCAAATAAAGGGCCTGGGGACGCAATAGTGACAGTGGGTCGCAGGAATAGAGACTGACGCGGGCCGCAATCAGCAGCTGAATCAGCACCCCTGCTCGGCTCAAACACTGATTGCTTTCTCTCCACATTGTGAATTGATCTCTACGAACAGAGTTGTTTAAAAAAAAGTTTAATGTATAAAACGGTTTAGAAAAAAAAACAATAAGTAAATAATAACTTTTAAATTATTATATGTGAATAAACTAATATAAAAAACAATATCTGTGAATAAAGGTTTCAACACTGTGAAATATGATATCTATCAGCTCACTGATGTCGTCATAATGGGCGCTTTTCCACTAGACGTCACGTGACAATATCTATGGGAATCGATGACATGCCGTGACGGTACCATGCCGTCGCCGTTGCCGTTGACGTGCCGTCTAGTGGAAAAGCGCCCAATATAGTGAAACACATTATGTTAGAAACATACAGAAATATATATTCAAGTAATTCTAACATGGCAGTTGCCGAGTACATACCCAACCACATAGGTACAACGATTATACAGGGTTGTGGGATATTGCTAGATATAATTAGAAGGAATTTTTATTACAACATTACGACACAAATATGTTTGAACGCATAAAAAAACAAATTCAAAGAAAACTTGGCTCTGGTAGGCACCTATTATTTCAAGTTTATTTAGGGTAACGAAGTATTGTGCCCGTCGCATATGTAGGTATTTTACATCAAAGACTTTATAATATGTTTTAGATTCCCAAAATAAAGCTTGTTTTAAAGCGTCGTTCTTTGTAACGTTTGTGTTATTCGATCCCTAGAATGTGGACTTTCAAAATACATAAAATGAATCACGTCTATATAAGTTTAAAATCCACAAGACCTCATTTTTCATTAGGTACTGAAATAAATATACAGTATTTAAAAAAAATATTTCTCTGGAAAGAAAGGATAATTCGAAAATAATATAGTTACAATAAAAAGTCTGTAAAATAGTGATAATCTATCCATAAATTAATTAAAAGTTTCATGTTAAAATAGTGAGGTACCATGGATTACTATTTATAAACTACTCTTTGAAGGATGATGTTGATGAGCTTTTAAAGTATATTTCTTGATAAAACATATTTAATTAAGTAAGTTTTATAATCATTGTTTTTTTTATTACTTAATATACTTTTTCGTCGACCAATCCGTACTGGACCCACGTGGTCGACTAAAGTCAATCACCCCATTCCAGGGTAGGCGCGAGCCACTCGGTGGGGACATTATAATGAGCTGATGATGATAGTTTTTTTAAACTTTTTTTTCGTTAATTGTAATATTTAAAAGGCTGTTGTTAGTAAACATAACTATGAAAATGAACGGACATAAATATGTTAAATACAAGTACGAGTATCATTTACTGGGAAGTCTTCGTTATAACTAGATCACAACAATGCGTCTGTGTTTCCGAATGCTTACAACCCCCAACACTTCAAATTTAGAGTGAACAGGCATCTTCTGGGTGATCTCGCTCCATCGTCAACTCCGTCTCCGTCGCTCCCGACCTAGACTGGAGTCAAGAGCAAACCCATCTTTAAAAAAAAACAAAAAAACAACACAAATCGAGAAAAGAGTAGGTAATTCAAATTTTATTTTATTTGTTTGGAACTTCCAATGTTACCAGTCTTTCCATATCAGAATAAGAAAATATAATGTACAAATGCCATTTCGAATCAGGATGTAGAGAAAAGCAGTAAAATAATACTCAAATCATATTTCCTGAGCCTTTTACGTCTCTGGAAGACAGTAATCTGGATGTGACTTCGTCGAAGGTAACGTTGAGTGAAATTTTATCATAAAAATACATGCTACGAGAAAACAATGGTGACAAACTCTTCAATAGGTTTAACTTAAAATGAAAAGTACCTAATTATCATCGGGCTTGAATTGGTAGTCATGATGTGAGTTCGATTCTCTAACTAGAGAGACACAAAAATATGATTTTATCAATGTAAGTAAATACCACTTTTTGCACGCTAAAAGTTCGGCAAGTTACGGATTATCTGACGAATAAAAATATGATG
This sequence comes from Scrobipalpa atriplicella, assembly GCA_029255725.1. Classification (NCBI taxonomy): domain Eukaryota; kingdom Metazoa; phylum Arthropoda; class Insecta; order Lepidoptera; family Gelechiidae; genus Scrobipalpa; species Scrobipalpa atriplicella. The sequence goes on from JARACY010000359.1 coordinate 31,444, forward strand.
ATAAATACATCTTCTACAAATACATAAATAAACCTACAGCCTGCAGTTAAGTCTTAAATAAATATAACTACATAATCTACGTACCTCTACATAAAGCAATCCAGTGAAAAAAAAAACTAAGTTACGAGCTTCAACGGTGTTTTATGTTACCTACGGGCTACGGCTACGGCGCTCGCGAAAGTGCGGCCGGCTACGAACACGGAACACGGAACTATAGGGTTGCCACGAGTCCGGGGGCCTCCGTAGAAAATAGAAAACACAGTGCTATCTAGGGCGCATTTTCTAAACAATCTCATATAGTATTGTAAGAAATACTCAAGAATTTTGTAAGGTAACGACTGATTGGTATTCCTTCAGGTTCGAATTCTGTCTGCACTGCATGAAGATGAAAGTGCGAAAATTTACAAAAATATACGAAAACGCACTTGCAAACTACACATATTATTCATAACTTAGGTAACATTATATTTTTAAGCCCAACTTATCTTAGGTCTAGCATTTAGCTAAACATGCTTCCCAGTCCTAGTCCAGCTTTTCGTTTATAAAAACTGGAAACCCTATACGGAACTCGGGTCGACTGGCGCGCTAATAAAACGCCGGTGGTTCCGTTTCCGCGCCATTACGCGCGCGGCTACCGCTGAGTTTTGTTTTCACTGGAAATTGATTTCGCACTCGCCAGTCAGTCAGTACCAACGACTATACAGAGGCAAAGCTTCATAGTACCGTGCATAGATAGCACTCTTCTTACACTACTAGAATTATATCACAAAACTACGTCATAAGAGTCTGCCAGTGGATATGGGCGCTTGGTAGGTGCAGGTGGCGTTGTTGCCTATTTCCTGGATGCTGGACACCCGCGAGAAGATATGGGTTATTCTGACCCAGCATACAGACTAATAACTTCATCAAAGGAATGTGGCAGGAGGACTTTACTGAGACTTTACGAGGCAGGAGGACACGTATACGTATCTCAGCACGTCAATAAAGCTTTGTCTCTGTGCGATTACTTACTCCTGTGCCAGAACCCAGTACTTTTTAACTCGCCAGTCACCTGGTTCACAATTTCATCACTCTTTTCTACCAGCTACTGTGTCAAACGTCGTATGTGAAATTAGACTGCACTAAAGCAGGTTTTGTGACAGTGAAATAGCTATTTTTACTAATAGGTTACTGTAATGTACTACGTTTTAACATGTTTTTAATTTCACTTGTTGATAAGTTCTATTTTTGTTTGTAAAGGTATTCATCAAATGACAAGTCGTTAATCAGTCACTCGCCCTAGTATGTTAATTACCGCAGTATGAAATAGTCTAATAACATTATTTACCTAGGTGAGCAATCTATTACACCTACCGTCGCAAAATTCAAACGCAAGTCGTTCAATCACTGTCTCCTAAACGATTCAATATTACGATATGTCATTTAAGAAAATAGCTCCGACATCAGCTACAGCAAATTGAGAGCATTAAAGTGCGAAAATAATATATTATTTTAATATCATGTTTATATTCGCTAACGTTTACCTGGCAAGTGGAGCAAGAAAGTGCTCAGGTATGTGGACTATAGCAATGTATAGAGGGCTATCGCAAAGCCGGACTACGGAACGTACACTCGGACACAATGATGGATTAATAGCCACCAGGGAGTCGAGCAATTTTAAACTGCACAAGGAGGCGAAAACTTTTAAACGCGCTACAACATACCTGCCCGAGGTAGTTAATGTTGCCAACTGTACTATAGCGGAAACACAATTCACCGTAATGGAGTTTTTACGACGCCATCTTATAACTTACTGCTGAATACAACTCTCTTGTAAGAACACAAATTAACAATATCAACGAGGCGAAAGATCCTTATAAAGCTTATTACTTCAACAACACTTATAGCGAAAACAAATTTATGTTAGGAAATAATTGGGGCAGTAACTCACGCGGCCATTATGAAATTGAAAACAAAATAAACATTTCACAAACTTGCAAATGAGGCAAGAATTTCAAGATTTTTCTTAATAATTAATGGCCCGATTTCGCAAGCGTACCGCTTTGAAATTGAAAAGTTTTATATAAAATTTGCTTTAGCATGAAATCGAATGAGAATTGATATAATTTGGAATCGCTTTGTAGGTCAAGGGAGAATGTTTCGCGTCTCCCGTCCCTCAAATTTCGTATTTTAATATCCGAGACACAATGAGCAACTTCTACTTTGCGACTAAATTAAATTTCTTTTTACAGGTAAGTTCATTTCCGTGACGGCGTCCAACCTCGGGTATGATCTGTGTATGATATTTTCTTCATAAAAGTTATTTCAAGCTGTTTTCCTTTTATTTTTCCTTCGCTGTTATTTCTCGCAGTGTTGTATCAGCTAAATCTTTTCCACTTCATAATATTTTTCCGATTGAGACCACAATTACGGGAGTGCTAACTCAGCCTGTCAGACAATGTGAAAGTTCGATTCAACTCAATGGATGAAATTTTTAAAAGAAAATAAACGCTCTCTTGGGGATATAGAGAGCAGATGTCACTGACAGCTGGAACTCTGCTGAGCAGGAGAGGACCAGACAACAGACATTTGCACAACCACACGCGAAGGATTTATTTACTGTGTTGTATAGCTTGTAAGTGTGCTAGTTTGTGTGATGTCAGCCATTTTCAGAAAATAACTGAAACTTTATTTCATTTTGAGGATGCTTTATGATTATGAAAAAGGTATCTAACATTTAGTAGGTGTCTAGAGATTTCCATTGTTTAATCAATTCAAATTTCCATTGACACTGAGTCACTAGGATTTTTAATTTTATTTTAATTTAAGAAATTCAAACTATTATTTAAAACTACTTACCTATAGCTTTCAAAGATAGTTATGTAGATGGGCCTTCGGTTGGTCAAAAACCTTGTAAAAAGCGAACCTACAAAGCACGGTGACCTATTTACGTCTTGCACAGAAAACTGAATTAGTGTTGTTGTAATGTTTGTAAAACTAAACTATCGATAAACTTGTCATATGATTTATTTATTTATATATTTTGTCTTTCAAGAAAATTATAATAATTTTTGAAGCCTTTGTACAGAACGTTAATCTATCATCAAATCGATAATTAAGCAGACATTAAAATTTTCAGTCCCGGTTTGACCACCAAAGCCTTTGAGTCCAAAAGTCATTATTCATTATATCATTATTTTTTTGCAACCAGTGGGTAAGTACCCGTAGAAGTTTTATAAAGCTACTTTTTAAAACTTAATACGTTTTTAGGTAATGTTATCGATACTCGCACAGCTCTAATTTGCGAACAGTGCGTTCAATATGGCGACCAACCTTCCGTGTCAATGGAGAAGAAATTTGTCGTCTTTGTCGCGGATCCCAGGGCTTTTGAACCTCCCCTTCACTGCTGACTTCCTGGTACCTCCAGACCATTGAAAATGGTTTTTTGCTATTGAATTATGGAAAAACAAGATGGAATATTTAGCATTTTTCACATGGAATAAAATATTGGTCACCGAAGCTTGTGTTAGTCATAGACGATTTCACCACTGGATAGGTCCTGGAAGTAATAAAAAAAAGTTGTGGGAATGTCCTTTTTAAATTACAGATATACGAGAAAGCAGAGTTCTGCGCAACAACGTCCCCATTTTAATATTACTAAATATACTCAGTACTATTTTAAAACAATCATTTTACGAACTATTGACCTAAAAGACACCCTTTAGTTGGTTGACAGTTGACACCAACTGTTGACCGTTGTCATGCGTGAAAGGTTAACTAAAGGACCGTAACTAGGTTGAGGAGTGAGGGGCACCAAAACAAAGGGGTTCAGTTACGCTTAGCTAAGTCCTAAGGCCCGTATTTATAATCAGCTCTCAAGAGTGACAGCGAGTGTGAATTCGTATCAGAAATGTCGTTCCAGTACAAAATTACCTGTCAAATTCGCACTCAATATTGCTCTCAATCTTGAGATCGCTTTATAAATACGTGCCTAAGAGCCGATGCTACATTTAAAAAAGAAGGTACAGATTTATTTTTGTACTACTTGAAGAGAGACGAAAATACTTGTTCTCTTCTCATAAGATTAAATTATTTTATACCACGATGACACAGACGATGTCAAATTGATGTGATCAAACTGATAGACCAAAGTATATCCAGCAGTGCGTGAATAAAGGTGATGCTGATGATAATGATACTATCTATAACTACAAAAAGTAAATACGTACTCAGTGCTTATTAAGACCCACAATTAATAATCAGCTCTTGAGACTAACAAAGAGACTGAGTTCGTATCAGAAATGTAATTTCAGTACAAAAGAGCTTGTCAAATTCGTATTGCTCTCAATCTTCAATCGCTTCATAAATACGAGCATAAGAAACATAGGCCCCTATGTATAATTAGCTCTCAAGAGTGACAGCGAGTTTGAGTTTGTATCAAAAACGGCCTGTCAAATCCATACTGAATATTGCTCTCAATCTTGAGGTCACTTTATAAATACTAGCCATAAATGACTAATACTTATGACACATCAGCGGAATGCTACGGCGCTTACGATAATATAAATTTGGCCACTAAAAAGTTCCACATGGACTTTTCCGTAATTTCAACAGTCATGCACGAATGCCTGCTTTTATAATTATTTTATTGACATTACAAACAGGAAATGCAAAACTAGCATCCCGGGATATTTGGCTTCAGATGTATCTGACAGAAGGTCTATAACATCAAAACTACCATCCAAGGGGTTTCGGGGAAGTTTCGCCTTAAGGGCAGCCAAATCAGACTTCTCCTTTCGGAAAAAGCAAAATACGCAGAGAAATCTTCATTCAAAAAATCTGAAAAAACATGACTTCAACTATGAACATATTACCAACACAAATGTGTGATTGAAAATGAGATGTTGTTTATTTCTGTTAATGAAAATTTCGTTCAAAGTAGGGTCGAAATCGTCAATTTTCTTTTACAAAAAATGGTTTTATGTAAGAAATACTTAATATTTTTTTGTAAAACTTACATGTTTAAATTTGCATATTAATGAAGAATTCAAATGTGAGGTAGATTTTTTTTTAAAAAATAATCTGTATTTTTACCAATTTCTTTTTCGTATTATATAACAATTACGCTCACGCGCGGCCTGCCAGTGGCTCGCGGGCCGTTGTCGAGGTAAGACCTGTGCCGCTTTTTGTCAAAAAAATCTTTCCCGTTCATCATCGCTTGCGCCATGACGTAGCATTTGAAATACCTAAACTTCTCGAATAGCCTGCCCTTAAATTAACATGGCCTATTTCTGTCTAACACAGCGGGGGAATAATTCCCAATACGTTCCGAACACTGGTATTCCATCATCCCAGGACGAACCATGTCATTAGACCAGAAAAGGCCCTTTCAAACTTATGAGCCTTTCGCATTTACTCTAAATAATTTTAGGAATTATTTAGGCACTTCTCAACATTGTGCTCCGTATTCAAAGAAAAATATATTTTAATTAACGGCTTGTGTATTGGTAAAATTTACTATGTAGGTAATATTAACGAGTTATGTTTTTGAATTTTTGTCCTATTAATATGATCAAACCATGTTACGTGCGGCTTAATGCCAGTGGCGCAAAAAAAAAAGTTCAATCTGCCATAAATTTTTCGTACAAACTAAACGCTACAATGTGCACAGAGCAAGAAAACTGTTAGAAGCGAACTACCGGTGCGTGACAAGATGAAGGCATTCGGACTTACGTCGCAGGCTTGCGTGCGCTCGGGCGGAACCTAAGCCCCAAGAAAAGAATTTCCCGAACACTCTATGTAAGCATAACATGGCGTATAGAGTCTATAGACGGTGTACATCTTTACTGTATTTATGAAAAATACTGATAGGACGTTTTTCCACTAGACGGCAACGGCATGGTTCATGGCGCATGTAGGTGTGCGCTCAGATTGGAACTAGGTGAACGATAATCGTCGACGATATTACCGTCCTAGTGGAAAAACGGTTTCGTAACGATATCATTATCGTGCCGCTGCCGTACCGTCTAGTGGAAACACAGCCATAGAAATTGGCTTGTCCATCTGTTTAAAATATTGAATCTCAGATGACGAGAAAAAAATACGTTTTCAAGTGTTATGATAGCAAGGAGTAAATAGCATAAAATGATTTAAAGCTAGATTATTCTTTTGCAAGAATATCTCTTTACAAAATTTCTTCAAAATTTATAGTAGGTAATGTTAGAACATGCTAGGTCTAAAGGTGCGTCCAAAAGCATTCGTTCGCGGCTCTCCATGAAATAAGCATATTGACGTCTATAGATTATCTACCCGCAGCGCGCATATTGCTCGCCAACGAATTTTCGCGGTGCAGACGCACCTTTATATTACGAAGCAAGCAAAAAAAACGAAGACACCGAACCATGATAAATAGGTCCAGTTTCCCGGGTAGACTGCAGCCGTTACTAGTGAGTGGAACGGAGCCGGCCCTTTCAACAGTTTAATGTAGCGGAACAAGTACACTACTGGGCCTGCTAACTTGTACCGACCGAACTAAACTAGAAACTGGAAGTTGTGGACATAGCTTATAGAAATTATGTAGTTTCAAAATTGCAATAAGAATTTCTATATTATGTGTATGACGTCATCAGTTCAGTCGATTGTGATGACGTCATTGTGAGCCGATTTCAAATAGAAGTGCAATATGTAGGTATTAATAGTATTCGCTATATTATTAACATGTCTATTGCCAACATAAATATCCCCTTAAATTTATGTTTGGTGCCAACGAGTAGGTAAAAAGTAGGTATTAGATTAGGTACTGACTATGGTAGGTTGGAGCGAACGTGTTAATATTCTACATGGCACAATTATTAAGTCAAAAATTAGCTTTTCACGCATAAGCTAATCAGGAACATACAAACCTTTTACCATTCTTTCTAAATAGTTTTGTAAAAAAAATGTTCAACCTTATCAACCTCACCTTAGCGAGAGGCTAGAATAGAACTTTTCCCCTCGTTTTTTCAAAAAGCAATAAAACAACAAAGTTGCGCGTTTATCTGGCAACTTTTATCGTAATTAAATACACTCTGGCCGATTATCGCCGGTGATTCCGCGGAGAAAGAGAAAAATTCCATGTTTTTGTAGCGTTTAATCTTCCCGCGGGAGGGATAAGGGTGCGAGCACAGCAAGCGAGGATTGCGATGACTGTATCATATTATAACCTCTAACATTTAATAGACGCAGGAAAATAGTAATTGCTGGCCGCGCTATTGGGCAAGCAGATCGCTGCTTAACGCTGCTGACATTTTCTGGCCCCGCTATTGGGCAAGCAGATTCCTGCTTAGCGCCGCTGCTATCTGGAGTAAGCCCTCAGCCTGCATTTGTGATAATTAACAGGTGTAGGCAGATTTTGTATGTAGATTTTGTATTGAGAATTGTACCGTGAGTTATTCTGAGAGAATTATATATCTACCTATTTATTTTTATGATAGTCAAATCGCTACCGCTGCTTTCATCATCTACCCTTAAAAGCGAAGGAGCGTTGCCTAGCGATTAAACTCGTCTTCGAAGATCGATGGTACTGTGTTTATTTTGCAACGGACAACGGATAAGGACCGGCGATGTTTACTTACGGACCACCATTTTATGAGGAAATAATAAAGCTGTATAAGAACAGTTTCAAAGAATTTAGATTCATAAATTTCTTTCTTTTAGAGTGAGCTAGGTATGTGAAATAAAAAAATTCTTTACAGTAAAGTAAATATTGGGGTAAGAGCATCAATTTTTTCAAACGGTATGGTTTAACATACGATAGTTCAATAATTGGTTGAAACACCGAAATTTTGGTTTCTATTAGTTTGATTTTATTTTTAAACACACGGAAAATAATATATATACAACATGTTACCTGAGCTGGATTAATCTTATTTGTACAACCTTGTAGTAAGTGGATACCAATATCGGAAACTTCCGTAGTTGTGCGTGTTTGTTTACCATCGATAAACTCAGAGTGTTCCTAACCCAAATACTCGTATAAACACAACATCCTATCTATTCGTACTTCTGAGAAAACTTGAATACCCTCGGCTAAGAATTAAGCGACATAGAATGATAAGTAACTATATAATATGTAACTATTAATACTAATAACTAGGGCCCGTGTTTATAATCAGCTCTCAAGAGTGACAGCGAGTTTGAGTTCGCATCACAAATGTCATTTCAGTACAAAACGGTCTGTCAAATCCACACTTAATATTGCTCTCAATCTTGAGATTGCTTTATAAATACGAGCCTAGGTGTTCCATGCTAGATTGGGAATTATGAAAAATACATAGAATACGTACCAATGGCAAAGGCCGACCTCCGACCACCTGAATGCGAACCATATCTAATGACATGTCATCTAATCAACTGGCGACAGAAATTACGCAAAATCGCCAAGAGGGGCGCAAGAATATCAGGAGGGCTGATCCCGAATAGGGAAATTGATTGATTGACATAGAATACCTATCTACCAATTTTATGCTAGCTGCGCTTACCTTCCCTAGCGGAATGATTGGACCCGAGTTTGAGGCAAACTTTCACTGTCTTCTTCTCCTCCTTCTTCTTCTTTTCCCGGCCTACCTTATGCTGGGGTCCGCTTTCCAGCTTTTTCTACTCCACTTTGCCCGGACTTTGGCATCCACTGGTGTAAGATCCTTCTCTTCCATATCCGCTTTTACGACATCTAGCCAGCGCTTCTTCGATCTACCGCGTGATTTCAGGCCTTTAAAAACTAGTTTTGATAAATACGTATAACAAGGTAAAAGATTTTTATAAATAGATCATCCGTTAGTAAAAGCCGGAGCTTTTATAAACTAAGCTGATTACCTCTTGTTTTCTAAGTATTTCACTGTGAGGACTCTTCGAGTTCTTTTCATGAGTACCGCTTCGAAAGGTCTTGTTATTCTGACCTTTCATGTCGCAAAATATGACTAAAATGTTTTCAGAGGTACGCCTCATGTATTTTTTTTACGATAATTAAGTCTTTCAAGTGTACGTTTTGTGTACTCAATGTAATGTTGTACTTTCAAAGTTTATTTAGAATTAAAATGTATACTTTTCATACCCGAATAAGTACATTAGGTACGATTAAGTAAGTTTATTTCGAAAGTTTATATTCTCTCATAACTATGGATCTTGTAGTCCGAAATAAATTATGTTAATTTTTATTTATTTAATCCTAGATGTCGTATCTCCTTCCTACGTATTTGATACTAGCTTTTCGCCCGCGGTTTTATCCGCGTTAAATAAGTTTTCCCTTGGAAATGAAGGTTTTCCCGCGGTATAAAGTAGCCTATGTCATATTCCAGAACCTTATCTATATGTGTGCCTAGTTTCATCCCGATCCGTCCAGTGGTTGAAGCATGATTGAGTAACCAACATCCAAACATCCAAACTTTCGCATTTATAATATTAAATAGGATTTTTCTTAGGTTAGGGTATACGTGGATGATATTACCGGCTGAATAAACACACAAAATATAATACAATATGACTATCTGATATTGACTGGTGTTAGTCTAGGGTTATTGTCGTCATTCCACATCAGGATATGCCTCTACATCTACAATAAATGTCGACAGTAACATAGTTAAGTGTTATTTTGATTGTTGATACCGAGAAATTGCAAGACTACAAAGCAAAAGAGGGAGTAATAAAAATAGCATAGCAACATCAAAATTGTTATTTGTAACGGGATTATAACCCCCATAATATTTGTAATATATTTGATACGTATTTTCTTTCATTCTCAGAATTATTATGAATTTATATTACTTGTAAGATCACAACTAGATCCCTTAGACCTTTAACTGAAGTTTAGTATATATCTGGAAAAGGCAGTAAATATGGTACATTCGATGTTTTTTATCACACCTAGACCACCATGGAAATTTATAGGTAGGCAACAAAATTATCAAATCGTATTATTTCCCGATTCCACAGCAAAAGTAAATCAATAAATTACATTGTAACGAAAACAATATATATTTTCTTACCAAAGAGCAGTTGCGAAGATCATTTGCGTTGACATCAATAGCCAATTATTATTTATGAAGGTGCTGTTTGAGTTCCGTTTCTGTACTCGCTTATTTTGTCTGTGATGCGTATTCTCGTGAATTCCAGGAAAATTGAATGTTATGACTTGAGCGTATTATTTTGTAGTACTTACTTTCGGGCTATTAATAAAGACCCTGTTCTACTTGCCAAGCTATCCTCATTTGTGTTGTGATATCAATGTATCAATTTGTGGCAGTCATTTCTTAGCCCGCCAAATTTTAGGTTTTCATATATCCATGGTTTGAAAATAAATTAGCACTGTGAGTGTATTTTTTTTCTAACAGATCCTAAATATTTATTAATTCGCTGACGCATGTCCTGAACAAATTACTTGCGGCTGAAACTCTTATTAAATATCAATCAGCTGTAACGTCCAACGCGAATATATAAGCAGGGTTGCTTATAAAATTTTCATCACGGCCCTCTAGGGGCGGCCGTTGAAAAATATTTCATTATGGACGGGTTTCATACTCGGCTGGGCTTATTAGTATGCCGGGGCATGAAGCTGGCATACAAATTCATGTGAAGAAGTTGGAAGTCGTGTGGCCGATAAGTTAGCTCGATCCGATTAGCATCGTAAAGGGTGAAATATACCCTGGCCTTGATGCAAATTCTACCCAAGATTGTCTGATAGATAACTCCATTGCGTAAGCTTCTCTATATCATGTATCGTACATTATATCTTTAAGCAACGATGTCACACGATCTGCGTCTGTGTTTCCGAATGCATTCGAGTACATACAGTTTACCCCAACACTTTAGAGTGAACCGGCCTTTTCTCGGTGAGCTCGCTTCATCGTCGACTGTGTGTCTGTCCTAGACGGGATTCAAGAGCTCACCCATTTCCAATAAAAAAAAACCGTGTCATATACACTTCAGCTGAATTAGGCTCCACAAATTGTAGGTATGCTTCCGTCACCAAACCAGCTTACGATATTTGGTGGTGTAAGACAATGCCTTCTAGACTTTCGGTTGAACTCTACATCTTTGACTCTGTCTTAGATCAACGTCAAGAGCAAATAGACATTTTTTTTTTTTTAATAAACCTACTTATTTGATTTTGTTGTATGAACCCAACTTTTATTTCATATCTTTGTGACAAATAATTTTGAAATCGCAAATTGATCGCAAAATCATTGTTAAATGTCAAAAATATTGTGCAAAATATAATAGACAATTTTCTTTTAGTAATATGGCCTTTATTAATAATTTTCTTTTGTGTTTGTTTCAGGTAAGGAAATAGACCCAACATAAAGGTTAAAACATCTCTTACTTTTATCTGATATTTCTTTTAAATGTCATAATAATATTAAGACATTATCCGTGTGGTACTTATACCCGGAATAAAATAACATCACGCATAATGTTGTCGCATAGAAGAAATCTAGGGAATGGGAAGCATCTTGTTATGTGTATGACAAATGAAAAGGGGGTAGTTACATTTATAGTAGAGCCAAGGTAAGGTCAAACATGACAGATTTCAATCCATAGTAAAATATGATTAACCCGAGCATTAGGTGAAGAAATGTCAAATGGGATCTATTATTTGTATAATAAAATTATTGTATAAGGGCCCTATGTACAGTTTTTGCTAATAGGACGTCATAACATAATAACATTTCGGTTTGGATGAAGAAAATACGAGTAAGCAGTTGAATACACCGTATAGAATAGAAATAGTGCCTTGACTCCTTTAATTTGATTAGACAACAGCAAATAAGAGTAACAACCTCCTTCAACTATAGTGTCCTCACCCTAGCTATTTCATTTGATGTCAGCCTCGCCAGAAATGCAACGCCAGTGAACCGACCCTGTGAATTACAGAAGGAACGTCTCTTTGACTGGACGACGTTCTACAATTTGCTGTTCAGTTCAAATTATGCTTGGCTATAAGCTTATATTAGTAGCCCTATGTAACAAGATTTTGACCTAGATTTTATTCAAACATGCATGACATACACACTTTTGAAAAGAAAAGTGCTAAATGCGCCATTTGGAAAAAAAAAACAGTTTTACATCAACTGTAATATATGTACATTTCGAAGCCTAGATCCTTTTCGTGTTTTAGAAAACAATGTTGTTCGTATTTCACATTTATCCACAGCTTATAAGTGCAACCAAAAAGCCTGTTTACAAACCTTAAATTAACCGTAGTATAGTTTTAATCAAATAACCACAATTATTTCTACATAATATATCATACACATAATATATATGTAAATGTGTTCACAATATACATCGTGGCTTATCGGCGCCCCGTCTTCCCGGCTGACAAAACACTGGTTCGGTTGATTAAGCGCCCACACACGCTCAATCATTCGATCATTCAATCTGCGGGCTCAATCAACCTTGGGCTGAATGTTTTTGTTTATTTTATACGTGTAGAGTGCGCAAACCAAGTTACAGGGAGGTAAAGATGTCTTGTAGTGATCAATATGCTTCACATTTACAATGACTTGAGAATTCGCAGTTGATTTAAAATCTATAATTTACTAGAAGCTTGTTTTTTAAAACAAGCAGTTTCAACTTCTGTCGCTTCGTCACGTAACTTCAAGTAAAATCGTGGACAAAGGTGTGTCAAAAAAAGTAAATTAGGTACTTAAATTATCTCCAACACTTTGTCTAATCTCTAACGTTGAAAATACTTTGCAAATCCCGGGCTAGTTAAGGACTGGCTTCGGACTTAAATTTGAATAATTTAGTTAATGGTCCAGCTAAATTTTACTCCAGAAGTCCACAGACTAAACAGTGGACTGTGGATGTAAGGTTTGGCTAAAATCATAGCTTAAATTGTCATAGAAGTCGTAGAAGCCAAGAACTGTGCAGTATTACACTAACACTAAGGCCCGTATTAATAATCAGCTCTTGAGACTGACAGCCAGTTTGATATCAGAAATGTCATTTTAGTACAAATTAGCCTGTCAAATCCATGCTTAGTATTGTTCTCAAACTTGAGAACGCTTCATAAATACGAGTCTAGAAGGGATAAAAAACGCATATTTAGGTACTCTATTCTATTTTAAAAAATACACTCAAAGAAGGAAAGGAAAACATGTTTTCCTTTGTTTTATTATTTTATTCGTCGACTTACTTGTCTGAAAATCATCATCATCATCATCATTTCAGCCCTTTGTCTACCCACTGCAGGGCATAGGCCTCCTCTTTTTCGTGCCACGACTGCCTATCTTGGGCTAGCCTTGTCCAGGTCTTACCGGCTGTCTTTACTACATCGTCCACCCATCTAGCTGCGGGACGACCAACATTCCTGCGACCTTCTCTTGGCCACCATTCCGTAAGGACTTTACTCCACCGGCCATCACCTCGTCTAACCACGTGTCCTGCCCATCGCCATTTTGCCTCGACAATACGCCTTCCGATATCAGGGACTTTTGTCTTGCGACGTATCTCAGCGTTAGGTATTCGGTCAAGAAAATCTGAAAATACTGTCATATTATTATTATCAAAGAAATACGCAATAACTTCAAATGCTTTCAAAATATTTCATTGAATTATTCTTGGTATTTTATGAATTAAATCAACATTAATTTGTTAGCAAAGTCCAGAACTAGTTATAAATGAATTTATCCAGGTATAAACCATCTGAAGATCTGGAATCTAGAATTTAGAAATTTCTCTCCGTCTGGAGTATAATACAGATCCGATTTAATTGGATTTAACTGACAAGCCTTTGTAAAAACTACCTTTCAAGCAAATAAATAAATTATCTTGTCGTTTGACTCGAGATGATTTAATTTTAATAACTTACTTCGAGTAACATAACTTAGTAGAGTTTTATATTGTAAAGTACAAGCTTTTGCCTATAACGGAATTTCACAAATCAATAGACCAACAAAATCTAAAAAAAAAATAACGTTTTGCTTTTTAGTCTTACATTTTTCTGACGTTTTTTTTTACTTAGCGCTGCTCTTAGGCACTGCTGCTTAAATATTGTTGTACAGAATATGGTTAAATGCGTACGAATCTGATTGAAAATATGGACGTTAGTATGTAAACCACATGTATTTTTTCATATCTCATTCACACATGTGACTTCTTTAAGTTTTTACCTGTTGCTAAAATTACTACGCTACATAAATTTCGTATGTTTATGTATGTCTCCTTTGTGCAATATTGTGTATAATGAACAGTAAAATAAATAGATAAGCTACATTACAGCATCCTCAGTGTATATTTAATGTGTTCGTACAAGGTAGCGAGTACGGTCGTGACCTAGCATCTAATACACCAGCTTATGCCCTGAATCTAGATTACTGTGGTTCTAGGTCAAGTACTCAGACTAGGCTATGTCGAGTTGGTCTTGAGTTGAAGTGTTTAAAGGTCAACTTTTGAAATATTTATATCGAGGTTCATATGTGAGATTTCTCTACACATTCCAAGTTAAAACTGGCAGAATATTGACTGAAATTTAAATATTTTCATGTGCACAAGAATATACAAACATGGCTCTTATTTCGTGGAACTAATATATAAATGTATGAGCACTTTCTAGTAGTTACAAACTAATATTTTAAGTGGGTGGATGTTGTGCTCTTCTCATGAAACCGATCAACTTTTCCCTTTGAACATGATTCGTATGTCCATACCTCAGTACCAGTGGCCCGCGTGGACGATTAAGGCTTGATGGTAGGCTCGCGCTCCTCGTTGGAGACGATAATGGTGGGATGGTGATGATTTCGAAATATGAAATAACTAAATTTCCGCCCCGCGGTTTAACCCGCGGCTTCCTGAGTTTTCCCGTGGGAATCAGGCATTTTTCCGGGCTAAAAAGTAACCTATTTGTTAATCCAGGGTGTCAGCTACTTCCATACCAAATTTTATTAAAATCTATCCAGCCGTTTAGACGTGAAAGAGTAACAAACATCCACCCATCCATACTTACAAACATTCGCGTTTATAATATTATTAGGATAAATTGAAACTTTCACGTCAAACATTGATCTGATCAAGTAGGTATAGAAAAAAAAGCTTTTTTTATGGGACAGACATACTGTAGCATTCACAAATATTAGTATAGATTTACAAGTACCCTCAGCTTATCCATAACGAAGAATTTGGCTCGAGAAGTTATAAGCCGAAACAGTGCTCAAGAAAAGCGACGTGCCTCTTGAGACAGCTGTAATGTCTCTTTGAGGAAAAAATATTCCAAGTTGTACTCGCAGGTACTTGATTATCTTCAGTCCTAAGAGAGTTGTGTTTAGAAAGTAATTAGTTTTTAAATAAAATTATCTGCCAGACATTTATTATTGTTAATGTTGATATTTGATTCCTGATTTAAAAAAAATGGAAAGTGGTGTATTATTAGGGCAAAATAAATTTTGTAAAGTCTATATTTACGTTTTCAAGGTGCAGCCCTATGTCTTAAAATATTAAGTTCCTGTATTTTAAAGCCATCGTAATAAAAGTAGGTTGAAATCCCCATTCGTCATAAATCCAAATGTTATCATCGAACAGAAACATAAAATATCAATGTAGAAAGTATGATTGAAATGGATTCCGCCATTTTGTGGAGATTATATGGAATGGTCATAAAATTGTAAGAACCAGGGTCTAGCTAAGCGAAATTTAACTACCTATGAAAACATTTTTTAAAAACGTCTAATGTATAATTAAGATATTCTTTTATCTATACGTATACATCTTTCTGCTAGTTTCTTTTTATTACTAACATTAGATGAGCAGATCGCTATTTAGGCCCGTATTTATAATCAGCTCTCAAGAGTGACAGCGAGTTTGAGTTTGTATCAGAAATGTCATTTCAGTACAAAACGGCCTGTCAAATCCATACTTAATATTGCTCTCAATCTTGAGATCGCTTTATAAATACGACCCTTAGAACTTGCTCTATCTTTGACGTTGTCATAAAAAAGAACTTTTTAAAATCGTTTTACTTTTTATGAAATAGAATTCAAAAAAAGGTGTTGCATAGTGGCCAGAATGTAAACCAGAGTTGTTATGCCGCACGTTACACTGCAGAGAAATACTTAGGCTCGTATTTATAAAGCGATCTCAAAATTGAGAGCAATATTAAGTTTGGATTTGACAGGTCGTTTTGTACTGAAATGACATTTCTGATACAAACTCAAATTCGCTGTCACTTTTGAGAGCTGATTATAAATACGACCCTTACTCTCTATCAAATGCTGACTATGCATAACACTTCTACCAGTTTTTCTCTTATTTTCGCCCAGAAGCCGGAGAGAAGTGGTAGGCTATAAAACTAGGATATTATTTACGACGGCAGCCAGCAGCGGATATATTGTGGCGTTCAGCACCTGCACCCTAAAATACTTCGCGAGGATTATGCGGAACCACATACCAAAATTTCAACATACTGAGATGATAGCTAGCTAACTTAGAAGGTGCCTTATTTGACGTTTTGTTATCGTAATAGAACTGTGAGTTGATATTGTCACATTGTAAGATTGTTCGTTACTCAGTTTTGTTAAGAAAATACGGGCTGAATTATCTCAAAAAAACAAGAACTAATGACCACTGGGGTTAGTCGTCTAAGTTGGCTCAGCTCGGTCAAAGTTGGCCCAAGTTGGTTCGGCCAGCGTGGTCATGATTAAATTTCAAGAGTTATAGCTGAAAACTCAGCGGCGCGGGTTTTTTCGTGCATTATCTATTTTCGGTTTTGTATTTAGCCATAGTTACGTATTTAGAAATATTGTTATTATGATAGAGAAAAAAAATATTGGAAACCAATCCGCAGTCAAACATTCCTTATCTGACTCTATTTATTTCGCTGTCAATAACAATAGTTTTTTATGTTTGTTTTATTTTTGTTTTTCCTCGTGGTAGGTATGATGCTTATTCTTTCAGCAAGCTGTATTTCTTCCAATAAACTCAGTAACGAATCTCTCCCTGCGGAACTGATTGACAGATTGCCTGTCCGCCTAATTGAGACGAATGCTGCGTCTGAACAGATAAATCTTCACCTCACACCCGACACCAACAAGCTAAGGAGGGTTATGTTTTCATCAAAATATACTATTGATACGAGTAACAGACTAACTCCTGCTACCGTAGCGTACACAAGATCGATCTAGATAGGTACTATAAACTGGCATGTATTAAATCAAAATAAAATGATTATTATAAATGCTGTCGGTTATATTATCAGCGATTGTTTTTCAGCGATTTGTTTAATAGGTAATTTCCGTGAAGATTATATCATTTATGCGATTCTTATCATACGTACATACATACGTAGTTAAAACCATATTACCATGCTGTCAAATAATTTTGACACTTGCTTTTGATGTGTTTATTTATGTCTTAATTACACATTTTTAGACACAATTTCAATCTATTTAGGAAAATCACCAAGCCTCTTGTATATTTTCCCTTCAAATACTTTTGAATGTATTACATTTAGTGTCAGCCATAATTCGTTTCATATGAAATATTTCCCTGCATACTGCAAATGTATGTAAATATCGGCCGTATACACACCAGTACGGCGTTTTATTTCCTGCTTCGGCAATAATTTAAAACTTTATCTGTCAGCGGATCACCGGGTGACATTTACTACGCGCAAACTGCTAAACGGTCGTAACTAAGTGTCGGGGTTTTTATATTTTGTTATTTACTTTCGTGTTATTATATGGGAGTTACTATGATGCTATGTTTTATGGCAGTTTATATTTAAAGTCATTATTTTTGTTATAATATCTACTTGCTTAAGTATTTCATTCTTCATAAACTTTTATAAGAATCTTGAGTTTCAAAACTAAATCCACTTTTTTTCGAGTCCAGTGTAAATAGATGGATCTTTTACATTCAAAAAATTTACACTCAAAAAGTACTTAAAACTAAATCCCTGAAGATGTAATGAACCTATCAGGGGAGAGACTTCAGATACCATTTAAAAAAGAAGAGGTCTAAGTTTAGACTGGAACTTAAGTTATATTTCAAGAGTAGAAACGTTTCATTTAAATGGTTTTGAAGTAAGAACTCTATTTATTTATTATTTATAATACCTAGAATATTTTTTCTCACACAAACTAGACACATAGAAAATAGAATAGAAACGAAACTTATTTGTAATCCTAAACCCACTTTCTAGAGTTTCTAGCTTTTTTCATTAAGTAATTAATGGTCATGTAAGGTATCCCTAATTCGTCCTACTTAGGCCGTTCGAATTTTTCAAGTATTTCATAGCCCAAAACTGAACAGAACACCCTCTTTATTACTTACAAAATCAATATACTTAAACGAAGAACTCGCGAACCGTATTTCTAAAATACAATTCGCGGAAAGGTTGAAGTTGAAACCTCTTTCCACCAGGCTGAACTTAAGACAAGTGTATCAGGAGGAAATACCAACTTTATCTTAAACTAGGAGTCGAAGTATCTTCGACCGAGACATCCAGGAGTGTTCCTAAGCCCTAGAGATTTGTATCTTGCACTTTGTCTTCGGAACATAAATTGTATTTTGTACTATTTAGTACACGTATACTGCGACTTTAAGGCCCGTATTTATACTCAGCTCTCAAGAGTGACAGCCAATTTGAGTTCGTATCAGAAATGTCATTTTAGTACAAAACGGTCTGTCAAATCCGTACTTAATATTTTTCTCAATCTTGAGATCGCTTTATAAATACGAGCCTTAGTATGGTTAGAGAGCATAGAGAGGGATGTAGAGTGCATAGTCTTTACTATTTGTTAGCAATGGCTAAAAATATAGACGTTTGTTTTTCGTTTCTATTCTATTCTGAAATTGACTGAAGCCTGAAGGCAGACGATCACTCACTTGATAATTTGTTTTCATGGCGAAAATTTTATCATTATTTATTTTGATTTTTTATTCAAATAGATTAGCTGCCACTTGGGCAATATTGGACCTAGGTATTTATTTTACAGACTGAAATAGGTATGAGTATTGAAACTCATTCTGTTTAACAAAATTAATAATTATATACTCTGATATACCTGTTATATTCACCCATGATTCTTAATCAAAGAATAAGAATTTTCCAAAAGTACCTACTATTGTTTGTATCTTTTTGGCATACTAAACCGGTATTGAAATCTGAGCACAACTCCTATAGTAATGAAAGTATTATATTATCTGAGTACAACTCAGATCAGTGCTCAAGACTAGGAAATACAATGATAAGTCAGGAAGGCTACCACAAAGACAAAGAGCGTAGATTACAAAGAGCAGCCAATCGGAACCAAATTACAGCGACTCATAATTCCCCGATCAGCGCTTTAAGCGCTAGTTCGGAGCCCAGCAAATACTGCAACAACTTCCACTGCGCCCGTAATTCATCGGAATGCAATCTCGGAGGGGCTGAAAGCGGTGCTTAAGTGCTGTTTCCAGCACAACTTCGCTTACTTGATCATAGCGATCTTGTCTATTGGGTCCCGGCGAAAGTACAATGATCTGAAACCTTGTTCTTGCTATCTTGCTACGTTTCGGTGATTTAGGAGGGAATTACAGCTGATTTAACTTACTTACTTCTGCTTCACGTACCAATTATTTTTGTTCATAGAGTAGAAGTTACGAGTAGTTATTTTAATAAGATAGGGTTCTATCAATCATTTATTGCGTTCCACATTGGTAAACTTTATATTACGAAATACTGGTTCAAAGGAGGCTTCAGTTGAGCTTCAGGTGGGTAAGTTGTGAAGAAGTGGTTTAAAGTCATCGTCACCGTCGTCATCTCAGCCGATAATCGTCTACTGCAGAAAATAAGCCTCCTCCTATGATATATCCTTCTTATATATTATATCTACGATGATCAGTACAGAAACATTTAACAGCATACACTCCGGTCGGAACGTGTATCTCATTTTCATTTTAATAGGACTCTATTAAAAATCTCTACAAGTGACAAACTATCTAAACAACGCTTGGGCTGCCGGATGCTCAAATTCACATCGGGGGGTATAATAAAGTAGCTGTCAACACTTTAACATAAATTAACAACCGCACGAGTCCACGTCCGATACACTTGCGAACCGGTTTGCTTCCATAATTAAATTTCTAGTTCATAAAATCGTTCGGAAATTTTAATTAAAATGGGCTTCTGTCTGGAACTCCATAGAGTCAAAATAATTACCTCTGTGAAGGGACGAAAAAGAAAACAGAAAATACGATGGCTCTCGTTAGCATATGAGTGGATTTAAAATTGGGTACCGTATGTCTTGCATACCGTTATCAACCTACTTACATAATATAGTGTCTCATAAAACTAACTGCAATCATAAAAAGTCCTAAAAACAACTTAAATGGCTTTCCGAAATCAGTTTTAACAAAGTATTTTTAGCAGTAAAATTAACGTAGCCTGTGTATAAATCTAGGTTTTTTGATTTACACACAAATGCCTTCTTTAAGCCGTTTGTATAGAAACAAATACAAAAATACCGCAACAAAAAAGCTTCTTAATTTCCATGCCAGTTCCCATTAACACACATACAAATTAAGTCAGACCTACTTGCAAATTCCATCTACTTTTATTAAACAGAAAATTTTCGCGGCGTTAGAAAATTTCCATATTTGCATTGAAACAACGTTGTTGCACTGCCAACACTTGCCTTAATAACGCTGCGCAAACATATTTTGTTCATAACATAATATCAGAGTTCATATGAAACTTTGAAGGGGTGAATGTACTAAGAATCTCCATATTATGAAGCCTTGAAGCTGTTATTCTGGGTGGGTTGATGGTAGGCGCAAAATGTAACGCTTTAAGTCCAAAGAGAGATAGTTTCTAGCTAGGGCTTATAGGCCCGTATTTATAATCAGCTCTCAAGAGTGACAGCGAGTTTGAGTTTGTATCAGAAATTTCATTCCAGTAAAAAATTTCCTGTCCAATCCGAACTCAATATTGCTCTCAATCTTGAGATCGCTTTATAAATACGAGCCTTACATAGAATTTTTGGTTTAGATAATTTTGGATTTTCCTTTTCCTCTTATTAGTTCCTATAAATATTTTTACAAAAATCTATCTTTGAGATAAACTGATTAATATAATGATTGAAAATCTATCTTTCTTACACTTTTATAAATATTACATACTATACAAACATACTATCACGCCCGTATCCCTAACGGGGTAGAAGGAGCTTAAAAGACCGAAACAAAAGGTCGTCCCGCCACGTCTGACAAGTTTTAAGGATTGTTTAAAATTGATCTGTATATTACTGTAGTGACAGGTTGTCAGCCCATAGTCTAAATAACAATATAGCTGGTTTTTACAGCAGCTGGCACATTCTATAATCTTCTACGCTTTCAGTCCAGCAATGCAAATTCATTGTAATAAGTCAACGTCAAATTAATATTTTCCAAACACGTGTCACACTGTAAACAATCCTTTATCACCAACGTCTACCAGCAACGAAACGATTTAATGAAAAAATTCGCGGACCTGTTATGAAGTTGCAAATTAATTTAGGCCGGTTTGAAAACTCAATTTGGGCTTTATTTTATCTGCCAATATTTACTGAATATCAAATTATCTGCGGGGTTTGGGCTTGGACGCCCCGCCAATCAATCGACGTGCCATCTTCTATTCAAAACGCGTAGGACCTCCTATGAAAACCCTGTATAATCTGTTTATTGATGTTTTTGGGGTGTTTGAAACTGACAAGTTCTAGAGAAGAAATTGGTGTATCGCAATTAGCCTGTCACTATTATTTAATAACCATTGAAAGAAGTGATGAGCTACTTGATGAGCTCAGTCTGCCCCACAAGTAATAAATGTATTGTGATGTGTCTTAACACTGATTTGAGAAACTGCGGCTAGCTTTGACTCTACTGTATGTAAAATTTTTTCGTTTTGCGCAAATTGCAAGTACTTAATTCTTCGTTTTGTAATCCATAAGGTTACAATGCACACTAAATAACTAAGCTTTGAATGTCGATAGTGTTTAAAGTGGCCGCTCTTGAATTGCGCAACGACTCAATAAAATTACTTTTGGGGGCAGCACTCAGCTAATCAAACTCATCAAACCACCTTTTAACTTTCTTAGTAGAAGTAGAAGTCATTTTGATCTGAATGTTTCCTCACTCAATAACGTCAGACGTGGTTCAAAGACGACGTGAAATTAGTAGACTAAACATTTGTACCTCTCTAAGATTCTGAGTAATCCGATACGTTCAATCTATTTACATCTTGGTCTGAAAACTTTGCAAGTTGGAAGTCTAACTGAGGATAGCGTCTAAGTAAAGCTATTCAATAGTAACAGTTCCGAAAGTAGGACGGCTGGAACGTTTGGCTCGAATAGGTACAACCTTAAATTTACCTCTCAGTGAGCTGGGATGAAGATAATCTTTGAATGGGGCGAGTTCAGTTATTATCCGATGTAAGGCTCAGTTTTAGTATTTAAAGTGTTTTTTAGAAAGTTTGCAAACGATAATTTTCCGAATCGAGAGTTTTGACAAAATAACTAAAGCAAAGAGGCAGAATGCAGAATAAAATGTAACAGAGTACAGGAAATAACTACCTTACTTAAGGACGTAAAAAAAAAACTGCAAGAATTTCCATAAATCTCCAAAATATAATGGAAAAGTCAAGGTCCAAAAATAAACCCATTGATGCCCTTATTAATTATAAGAAAATAGGGCACTAGACAATATTTTCTAATTTTGAACCAAAAACCTTCTCAATAACGCTCTAAAAAATTAATTAGACCTGATTATGAGAAGAGCTCGTGATTTACGAACGTTAAAAATCGGTGTCTTGTAATTAATGACTTTTTTTATAACAGCCCCATTAAAATAGCGAAGGATGGAATATGTTTTTAATTAAATTTAGCCTCAAAGCCGCAGAGATTTTCGATTAATTTTTTCACCAATTAGTAATTTGCTCTCCATCCTGAGGATTCTCACGCCTCTAAATATGTATTTTGCGACTCTATGGTGTTAAAGATAGCCTTTGTCATATTCAATCTATTTTCGATTTCATCTAAGTCCATCTAGTCTCTTTATCGTGAATTTTATATATTTCCACTTGCTTTGACTAAATACGAGTACATACATGATGATTAATAATTTTAGTTCATATTTCTTCATAATTTGGTAACTTCAAATATTTATTAATTATATTCTTTATTGTTTTAAGAATTAAACATACAATTGTATCATTTTATAAAGCTTCAACTACCTCACACTACAATATTTCTAAAATCTAAAGCAGGAACTACCAGACCATACTGTGTATGCATTTTGAATATTATCTTGTAACGATAAATACCTCATTGTTCATGAAGCTGTTTCAATGCCGTGAAAGAGAAAAGCACGTCTATAAAGGGCTCTTTGTATGCATTCCCTTTGTTCAGGCCATTTATTGTCTCTTGTTTCTTTGGTAACTCCTTGGCTTCCGCGCTTATGAGAATTCATAAAATAAAAGACTACATTTTTATACTAAGGGAAATTGTTTCTCAAAGTTGTCTACTTAATACTTAACTGCATTGTATTCTATTGTATTGTTTGAGTATTCTTTGCGCTAAAGACTACATTTCCTGGATTGTTTAGGAATCTATCATAATTTCATACTATGTCTACCCATATAAAAAAAATAATGGCATTTGGAGCACTTCAATAACATTAAAAATTACAACTATGTAGGTACCTACAAAGAATTGTAATAATATCATATTCTATGCCTGTTTATCATGCTTGCATTGTGTCAGGAAATGATACGAAGCTCCTCCGGAAGGCGCAGGCGGCTTGATGTGATGTGTTTCAACCAAGTGCGTAAACCAAGGAAATGAGCCACGCTCACTCCGGTTATGTTATCAACGAAATTTACATTTCACGCTCAGAAAGTAGACTCATGTTAATTTATAGGGGTTAAATAAAAATCTCGATCCCACCACGTTTGAGTAGTGTTTATTGTATGTATACCTACTCTGATGTATTATTTTCAATCAATCATACTTATTGGACCTGAAAGAGCACTCAATAGAATTACTGGCTTACCTTTAATAGGAACTTCACCCGCATTCTCATCTCACGTTAACACATTAAAAACGTGCAATAAGCAATAGTAAATATTTGACAGCATTATGTTTCTAGTATCCTACGAATATTATAAATGCCAAATTTGTGATGTTTGGATGTTTGATTATTTGAATAATTCAGATGTTTATCGACGGATCGGGTTGAAACTTGGCACACGTCATGCCTGCATATGTGTTAAGTCCCAAAATAGGGCATAGACTACTTTTCACCTTGGGAAAACTTTAATTTCCACGGGAAAACTCATTGCAGGTGAAACCGCGGGTAAAAAGCAGAGTACTTAATATTTGTAATGGATCCACTTTCTCATAGTAATACCAGTAAATGAAGGCATTTCTATGGCCTTCGTGATACAGCCAACAGCACAAAACGGTAAATATTCTTTGTCTAAGGACGCATAATAATAAGGTATGATGAAATTCCTTCCTGAATCAAAAGGCTTTAGAGGAAGGAACAATGTCAAAGCCTGGAAGAAACTATTTAATATACCATTATTTTCAGAGTTATTAAACCTTTTACTTGGAATTTCTGAAGAGGTGCACTTTATTGGCTGCGTGAATAAATATGGTTTCTTTTCATTTTAGCAGTAAAATGATATGTATGTTATCAAGGTTTTCCCGCAAGCAATTAGATTTGGAGGAGTTCTGAGGCTTTACGGTTTTCATAACGGTGGTAAGATTCAATAAAAATATAAAGGTATATTATATTAACAAATTCTGCTTGAGAAGCCTTTTTCGTTCTCAATCCGGTAATGATAAACACGTGAAATAAGTTTTATAAAAACATAAATACTGAATACAAACATTTGACTGGACAAAGACTGGGCAGGGCCTAAAAATAACATATTTTTGTGAATTTATTGAACCTATGACCAGGCAGGTCGTCCATTAAACTGCCGGATAAGAAAAAAAAAACCATTTAAATCAAATATTACATTTACAATATTAATATAAAAACAGTCCTTACCAATCCGAGCAGTTATTCTTACACTCAGAAGAAACTAAGTGGTTTTCCGTGTTCATCCTCGACTGTCACATAAAAAAATAACCTTAGAAAAGTAGGCGAGTAAAAAAGTTCCTTATGCACTTAATTATTCATAACGTTTTCCTTTAATCCCTCGTTGGAAGTTCGCCCTGCTGTCGAGGGCGTAAGTGACAAATTATGGGCCAAAATCGAACCAATTTTTCATGAAGGGGAATTATGACGGTTTCTTTTAGAAACTTCTGACGCGTTACAAAGGAACGTCTTTAAGAGGTTTTCTGTAAATTTTTCATTTGTTTTACGTATTAGGTTTCTTTAGGTATCAGATTTTTGAGTATCCAATATCTTTGACCATAGATATTGTTTAGTTTGACAAGAACGTAAATTAACTTCATTGTGTGAAAACTCGTGAAGTCTATCTTAACCGAATAAATAAAACTTGATCGTGTTTGATAAATACCAGCTTTGCAGCGAGATTCAAAGACTTTGTACGCTTACTTTAAAATTAAGAAAGAAGTCACATGGGTGATATTGAATATTTTTTTTTCATACTATTAATTACTTTGTTGTTTCATACCATTAATTGTTTGTGCAGATTCTTTTCTGCACCTCTTTGCTGCTGCTGGCTGCTTATGACTTTGACATGACTTCGGGAACAATCGACGATTGACCGGGACAAGGGACATGATTTTTCTCTGATAATAAATAGTTTAATTTTACTGTCTTCGACCTGTTTCTCTTTGGCCGTTATATGTGGAGTATGCTACGACGTAGGCAATTGCTACGAATCTGCTACGGTAGTTAAAAACCCTATTGATATACAAATAAAATTCTGTTTATACATGAAAATGTTGACTCAGTGATAGTTTACGTAAAAAGGTAAAGGTTGAAATAAATACACGCCATGTTAAAATAAAAAAGATCGCAGAAATGGCTTTGTGTTTGTAGATGGGATTAAACCTGACATGGCTCTGAGGCAGACCGGCTTATCATGTTATTGGCTTTGTGAAATAAAAACTCTTCTGTGTGATTCAAAATCATAGGATAATTATAGTCGTACATACTTTAGAAAATTTTCATTACCAATAAAACTTAATCTTAAAATAAAATACTCTGTACCCCATAACAATTTTGAGCCGTAATTTTAGAGACGTACGAGTAGAATTACATGCTTGATGATAGTGGCAATTGATACGAGTATTAAAAATGCTACTCTAAGGCTCGTATTTATGAGCGATATTAAGTGTGGATTTGACAGGCCGTTTTGTACTGTAATTACATTTCTGATTCAAACTCAAACTTGCTGTCACTCTTGAGAGCTGATTAAAAATACGGGCCTAAACCATATTATCCAGACATAGATCAAAACAAGTTAGTCTCTATGCTGTCAAAAACCTTATCTTCACCAAATGTGCGGGCTTCACCCGGCATTGTTTTTTATCTATACCTTTCTGTGTTGGCCCCTCCCCCCTCCCCCATATATCAGGAATACAATACGGTATTCAATGAAGGTTGTTTGACCTTTCATAAACAATAGCTGGCTTAATGTGTGCGTAAAATGAAACGGGTTGATAAAGTGTTTTAATATCAAATACGTGTATGCTTCAGAAGCGTTATTAAAAAGAGATAACTCTCACACAGGGTATCTAAAATAAGGTTTATTATGATGTACTGTATAAAATAATCTAATGAACATATAAAAAAGATTGATTTGTTTTTCTATTGGTTTCACTCCAGCATAGGAGATTTAATGAGAGAACCACAACTAACTAAAAAAAAAACAGCATATGTTTGGTTCACCGATATGAGAAAAATGTTTCCCTGCTTCAAGAGTGGTTTTTTGCTGTTTAAAGCCCAGTCTCCTGCTATGACAAACAATACCCGCGCGGGGCAGAGAGGGGAAGGGTTTCTCAAACATTTCCCTTCCCCTCTCTGCCCCGCGGGGGTATGTTTGTCAAAGCAGGAGACACGACTTTATGCAAACTAGTCAAGACGCAGTAAAACTCAAGTTTCTTGTCTGGTGCCGGCGTGCTTACTTCCTAGGATACAGTACATACCTTATGTAGAACCAAACTGATCTTTCATCAAAAATGCTTAAACAAAAAAAAATACTTCCATCATTTTCTGACAACACACTCAAGAAGAAATCTCCTTCATATCCTGCTGTACTGTCTCACTGCACCGGATATTGATTCGGAAGCAAAGAGAGATCGATACACGTTATTATACCGGGGTGGATGCTGACAGCCTCTTCCGGGGCGCGAGTAAAGACTTAAACCCAATGAGATCACGTCATTTCCCCAGTCAACCAGCGCTTTGTGCAGCAGACTTGATACTTTAAACATGAACATGTAGACAGAGATATAAATATAGTAATTTGATTACAAAACTGTCACAAATATGTAAAAAATTATAGTCTATTAGCCGCACTAGTCCTACGGGTAGAAATCTTAACCAAAATTGTTGCCGTTCCTTTCTGTTCTTATAGACAATGACAGGTGGCCATTTTAGTCAAGATTTTGTGTTATTTTGTGCGCATACGAATCGATACCAATACCTGGCTTTGTTAACTACGTTACTTTTCTGATTTAATTAAACTCTCCATTTCCAAAGCTCGCGTAACTGCCACTGTAAAAGTAGAATAGAAAAAAGCGCAAGAGAATCCCTCCTAAAGAGCAAAAGTGCGCCGTCAGCGTAGCTACCATTTGCCATTCAGTGTAAAGGACGTTGTCATGTTTTATGTCCCAAGTTGGCTGGCCCCCTTCCAGCCGTCGGCCGCGATAAAAATCCGTTGGAATCCAGCCACAAAGGTAATATCAAAAATTGCCCCAAGAATTTTTGATATGCAACGCTTGCCGGTCCAATTGTGCGGTGAATGTGAGACGGCAGTTTCGTAAGTTTGGAAATTTTGTGAGAAATTCGAGAAAACTGTCATGTCTGTCATAATGAACTGCACTACAATACAACAGTCAACTGTTTGACATAGGCCCTAGCCTATTTTATATAGTTACCTACTCATCATCATCATTCATGATGGCTGGTGGTTTGGCAAGCACAATTAAAGATGTTAACAGGGAACGCTGCTGTCTAGCGTTGTGCCGTTCTCGAAATATTCTCCGGCGCGAGAATATTCTCGGAAACGCACTCGAAAGTTTCCGATGGAACGAGAATTTAGGAGAACATTGGTGTTAAGTCTTGATTTAATTTTCTTTTTATATGCTAATAGCTAAATTTCAAATATATGAACTGTTTTAGATGTTTTACATGTCAGAAACACTTATCGTTTCGTATATTTCCTATGTTCCCGAGAATATTCTCCGTAAGTTTCCCAAAATTCTCGAGAATATTCTCTGTGTGCTGAATTCAAATAAAGATAGTCTAAAGTTATGATCAGAGGTCGGAAATTCGGGTGCAGAAAAAGTAAAAAGCCACTGTTTGAGCTACTGAGAGTTGCTACAACCACCTTTTTCAAGATTTTTAGGGCCCCAGTTTATTTTTCTTTTATAATTGTTTTAGTAATGCTAATGTGTTCTTTGCGTCAATATAATTCGAAACTGTTTGATTTTTTTTTATATTTGTTTTAATTTGAAAGATATACGTAGAAATGTGTTTTCAATGTACTGAAAAATAATAAAAATATAAAAATATCGTTTGATTGTTTGATATTTTTATTGAATACCATTACCCTGCTTCAGAGGACATAAGCCGTCGGTCCCGGTAGCTGTTTTGGTCAGTGGGTCGATACACAAACCATGTCAGAGGCTTATTAGGTGTGCTATTGGGCGGTTTGAAAACTCTGACATTAGGGTTCATCGGGTCGATCGACTCGAAACTCACACGACATGAAGAAAAAGATAAATAAACATTTTCTGTTGGAGCCTAGGATGTAAATGCAATAGATTTGAGATCAGATACGGCATGTCTCTCACTATATACACGTATTCATTCAAAATTTAATCGCATTTCTTGTTTGGTGGCTTAGAAATAATATTATACTATATCTCGTGAGTATAAGTGATATTATTTCTATGTTTGATGGACATCTTCAACGCGTATTTTATTACCGCTAATTGACAAAAACGTCCGCTCGTACTGAACGCCGCGCAGCGACTGAGCTCCCTTACTCCCTTACTGCGATCACATTACCCGATTCGCATCCGAAATCAGGAGGTAGGACGGTCGGGACGGCACGATCGCCCTTAATCAGGATCCTTACTTCCTTACTGCGATTAGACTTGCCGTTTTGAGCTCCCTACCCTAAATTGGGCCTGGTCGGCCGGGTAATGTAATCGCTGCTATAAAGTGCACGTGCGCAACAAACAATAGAATCAGAACCCAACTAAACTAAATGTTTTACCGAAGAAGTGGTTTGCCGACAAAGAGTAAACTACCTATCCTTAGTTTTAATATATTTTTTTTATAATTTTTATTTATGAGCCTATGGTGTCCCACTGCAGGGCAAAGGCCTCTCTCCCTTCCTTCCACTTTTCACGATCCATTGATAATACCCGCCATGCTTTTTGATATGCGTCCAATTCATCGCGCCACCTCTTTCGGGGTCGTCCACGTCGCCTTATTGCATTTGGTTCCCAGTCGGTGGTAATTTTAGCCCATAGAACATTCGGCATACGGTTGACGTGGCCAGCCCAGTCCCACTTCAAGTAGGCAGCCTTCTGAGCTACGTCTACAATTTTTGTTTGGGAACGCAGCACTGAGTTCCGAACTCGGTCGATCAGTTTAACTCCAAGAATGCTGCGCTCCATGTTACGTTGGCAAACCTTGAGTTTGAATTTTTGGACATCAGTCAAAGACCAGGTTTGAGCTCCGTAGATAAGGATGGGAAGAATGCACATATCCATGAGTTTACGCTTTAAGGTAAGGGGCAAGTCACCTTTCATAAGATCTTTCATTGCCCAATAGCTCTTCCAGGCGTTTTCAGTCCGTCTTTTAGCATGCAATTATATCAAAATTCTCGGAAAACTGGGACATATCTGCAAAATTATAATGATTTCCTCAAGATTAAATTTGCGAAATAAAAACAATTATACAGTTCTAAAATTGCCAGTTTTTTAACATAAATTTGTTTACTACTTTTTGTCGGCTAAAGCCGACTATGGCGCTGAGGGCAAGTTGCGAGCTGTCGGCTACACCCGTCAGTGGCGGCGAAAAGGTTAAATTTGTCCGGCTGTAGTACGACTAAATTAATATATAATTCTTAAGTATAAAAGCGTGGAATTGTCGTAAGTGTTGCAATGAATGAAAAAACCCGTAAAAGTAAAGTTCATTTCATTGTACTTAAATCTAGTATTTTAGATGCATTTAAATCTAAATCTTACCTATAATTTAATTGAAAACCTTCTGAAATAAATCCTTTACTATGGCTGTTTCAAGCTATTTAATGTACCTTCATAATGTTTTATTGATTTTTTATTAGTTTTACACATTACTGAATAAGCTTTCATTGATTACAATTAAATGTATAATCGATACTGAATGTTCTCGGTCCCAGGGAAAGTTTCGAGCACAATGGAAACTTTCCGAGAATATTCTCCGAAGAGAATATTTCGAGCACGGGAAATTTCCACCCGCCCATCGCTACTGCTGTCCATTTCCATTTTCCATCCATGGGCAAAAAGCTAAGATATATTAAAACCTAAGATAAACATTACTTCGTCTTTTGCCTTCAGCAGCTGAGAGGAAAACATGACTTAAATAAATTCTAGGTTGAGATAACATACACTACAGAGGGATTAGTTATAAAATTATCAAAGCGAGGTTTTAATTTGCTTCTATTTCATACTGTTTACACAAAAAGTCTGTACTGAAAGCAACGTAAATACGACAACTGTATAAAGGAATTCAAACATTATTCAAAGGATCTGCGCGGACATGTGACAACGTTTTCCCTTCACAGAGTAAATAAATCAGATGACATGCGTTTAACGCGTTTTGCTTAAAAACATAAAATTAAGAATAAAAACGAGTATCATTCAAATATGTGACCCTAACTATGAATGCAAGTTATGTTTAGTTTAAATAATATTTATAGTACGTCATATTATTTGTATGACTGCTAGGGTAACAACATACCATATTATTATATGAAAGAAAGAAATTCATTTATTCGGTACCAGTTATTACAATTAGACAACTAAACACCTTTACAATTAAACACCGTTGTTCCATCTGTTTCAACTACACTGTGGCCTGATCTATGTTTATGTAGGGCGCAGCGTGAGGACGTACTTTTACAAAAAATCGTATTAACCTGTCCTTTCCCCGAATTAGCCAGCAGACGTCTTCATTGTGCAGCTGTAATTAGATGAAACATGTTTCTACTCTCAACGTTAACTTTGCGTTTTTTTTTTCTTTTTTAAGACTTATAGGCTCGTATTTATAAAGCGATCTCAAGATTGAGAGCAATACTAAGTATGGATTTGACAGGCCGTTTTGTACTGAACTGACATTTCTGATACAAACTCAAACTCGCTGTCACTCTTGAGAGCTGATTATAAATACGGGCCCTAGTGTTAAGCTAATATTTAATGCGCTTTCCGAAATCTTTTTATAAAGGGTAAATTGTAGGCTTCCCGAAGACTGATAGGAGTTGTTCATTCAACGAAACTGAACAACCTTCACAAAGATATAAAATTCTTTCAGGAAATGAAATAAAATGGCTTACAGAATGTGTGATCATGATCATGGTGGTCATTTTGTATGTCAATACTACCTAGGTAGGTGAACTGCCTCCGAGGTCTAGTGGTCTGAGCCATGGGCTCCCGACTGGGACATGGGAGGTCTTGGGTTCGATTTCCAGGGAGAAACAGAGAGTTGATATTAGTTAATTTATCACTTTTTGATTAGGACATTGCAGGCTGAATCACCTGATTGTCTGGAAGAAAAAAGATGCAGTGTTTTAGAGGGCACGTTGAGTCGTCGGTCCCGGTCGTTGTCTTTGATAATGGTCGTTACAAAAACTACGTCAGAGGTCTATAAACTCTGAGACTACGGTTCATCGGGTCGATTAAATCGATACCCACACGACAAGCAGAACCTAGGTAGGTAGGTTCTAGGTATATTTTCTCAAGAGACCTAGCCAGGTCAAGTTTGGTGTCTGGTGGCTGGCGGCTGTGCAGGCTATAATGGACCGCATTCATTATACTAAATTGCACGATTAAGCTGCGAGGCACCGATTTAGCGGGCACGTGGCGCAGAACTGGCGCCAAGGATGCAAAATTTCATTACTTATACTTTCTTAGTAAGATAAGAAAGATTATAGTTTATGCAAAAATGTTAAGTCACATATAATATTAGGTACACTGGTACCTAACCTATGTATTTTAGTTTTGATTTCATATTATTTATTATTGGCTTTGTGTACAGCAGATGGGATTTTTTAAAATTATTCTATTATTATCATTACCTATTGACTGTTTTAATTTCTGCATAAAATATACACTTATTTTAATTTATCGACTTTGTGGCTTCATTTTGTTTCATAAAATGGACATGATGCCACAGCATTTGACATTGATTTGACAGTTCTCCTTATACTGGAGCGCGCCCGCCCACGTTCTTTGAGAACACCTTACAAATTACAGTTCCACAGACTTATAATATTCAGGTGGTGATATTTGGAACAAAAATTTGGCTATGGTAACAATGACAGGATTGAAGTGATAACATCTATAAGTGGCGACAGCTATATCCTGTATCCATGGCCATAAGCGAGTAGAATTGAATGGCTACTATTATAGCTCTAGTTTCTCACCACGTCCCCGTTAAACGCACTCGCTAATGGCACCCAACAAAACATTTTTCCCAGTAATAAATCTGGGAATTTTTCAAGTTTTACCGCCGGCATATTTCCTTACTAATGCGCTGCCCACTTTGTATTGAAGCGCTTTAATCGCCCTCTGCTTTGTATCTTGGTGAACGTCCAAGAAGCATTGTTAATAGTTTCCTTGCGCTTTGTAATATGGAGACTTACAAAGTGGGTTTGACATATTTAAATTGTGTTTAGATTAGAAGCAGATAATAATTGTAGAGCATTCTTCAATGATGTTAAATAACTAGTTATGTAAAAGTACATCTCATGTATACTTTATGTCTCAGCATAAATCAGTACATATTTTCGATAAGTCACTATTTCTGTAGTGTCATAGATAGTTCAGTTAATGATTAGAGTAAATCACTTAATAACAAATACTTTTTTTTGTTACAGGTACGTAAATAAATTCAGGGTTGTCACGAATCGGTAAAATGTGGAAGCAGTAAATTCACACACAGGAAAGCTTATTAAGCAGTCGCAGGAACTGCATGCAGTGTTGCCAACAACAAAATATTCCTCGCAGATGGTAAACGCTGCTGAAGTTCATGCATTATTAACAACATGGCGGACAGTTTAAATCTCTGACCGTTTAGCTTTACCGACCGATAGAGGGGAATTTTCTCAGAATGTTCTTGGTTGCATCCGTTTTGAGAGCATCCTGTACGTCTTTGGACTTGATTTTCGGTAAGATATACTGCTTGCAAATATGGAGTAGTAGTTGCTTTGAAATATTGTGGTGAAATACCGACTAAAGAACAAAAGTCAAATTTTAAAAAATATTTCTAATAGACCACAATTTTATCACATACTTTTTTTATTTTTTTTTGTTCATTCATAAAGCCATGGGGCTGAGGGTCGTAACAATTTTGTGGGACGCCATCGCTTGCATCCACAATACGATAAACAATTTTATCCACATCTTCTTCTTAGCGAGTGGGTTTTCGAGTCGAACATTTTATCCACATTGAAACCATGCTCTAGTTCCAGTGGCCATTTCATTGCCACTATATCACCGAAGTCAAAACAAATGCCGGTGAAATCGCCATTGCGGAATAAATTTGCGGATTCCTATCGTGAAAGAATACTCGCTGGAGTGTTATTTATAGTCCTAGAGGGCGGTAAAACCTCGTTACGTTGAGCTATTGTCGTCCAAGGGAGTGCATCCTAATGGTATGGTATCATAGTTTTTTGTCGTACAGAGTGGATGTAAAACTGTTGTATGTTGGGGACTTTCTCTAGTGACCGTTTATAAAGAAGTAAGTACCTAGCAGAGGTTAAGTTTAACAATATCCTTACTTTTAATGTTAATTTTATCCTTTGCTTCATTCTTGTTAGATATTTTATGAACATTAAAATGCTTCTTCTCCCTGACCGCTTGGAAATTGACTTCATCATACGATAATATACAAACATACTTAACTTACCTCCAAAAACACGTCTCACTAGTAATTTCCGTTGCCCTTGACCCACGGTCCAGTCCATTCATTTATCATTACCCTGGGGCTCTCCATCCTCCAGGATAAGTGCACCATCATTATAATTTCAAATGATTTACTCGAAACGGGAAGACACTTAGCGGGCTGCCACCGAGCGCGTATAATGGCATTCCTTTATTATAAATTGTGCGATAAAAATGAATGAAGTACAGAGGTTTGTGGGTTTACTATACATACAGTCAAGTCTGTATCTTTTGTGGGGTAGGCAAGTCGTCAAAGACTTCATAATTCGCCACATCTAACAAGTTTTGAGGACTATTTCTGTAAGTTCCGTTTGTACTTACAGGTTGTCATTGTCAGGTTGTAGTTACTTTATAATTTTATCAGATCTGCGGAAAAAAACATAGTGATGTTATTTCTAACTCAGCACAGAAAGAAACAGTCAAATATTATATTGTTACATAACAATAGAAATATTATAACGATGATAACTATGTTTCATACAAAATTTCACAAAAAAGAAAAAGTAAATTGGCCGACTTTTGTAAGAACGACTAAAAATAATACTTAAGTATAACTTCTCAAATTCTCGGGACGTTATAAAGATGGTGGACCAATTAATGAGCCTTAAACACATTAACTCGGGCCTTAATTAAGGGCGCAGCGCGACTCCCTCTTTAAAATAAATACTTAGCTTTGAACATAATAATATTCCAGCCTCTGTTTATTTACCTATTCGCAAAAATTAAAAAGAAGATTAATTTCCGCTTCTTTTTGAGCACCCAAATTTTATAGCTAACTACCTCCACTAAAGTAGCTAAGCCATATCGATCGGTGATATCGAAATACCAGATTCCGGATACACATACTTACGGATATGTCTACATATAGGATAAGCCTCTTTAAATCGCAGGTAAAAGTTTTAATCCTCATGTTAGAACAAAACCGTGTGCAGAAAGACAGCGTACCGAAAACTGATAGGGGTCGCTCAGTCAACGAAACTGAACAACTTACGCAAGGATTTTATTTTTTCAGGAAATGAAAAAAATAATTTGACTTTCCCATACAAAATTACCACCTCGATCAGACAATTTGTTTAGAAAATCCAAAAAACATTTCCTGAAGAATTTCCTAGTAAAAGTTGTTCAGATTCTTTGACAGAGCAACCCCTATCAGTTTTCGGTACGCTGTCCCACCCGGTATAGTCTTCTAGTTCAGGATAACACACAATTTTCTATGAAAAAGAACATACCTAATATAATATTTATACGTACAAACCCAAATATTTTGATAACATTCTCGATACTTCACCCGATTCCCAATGCTTACACAAGAAAAGACGAAATCGTTGTCGACGACATTCTGAATGTGTTTTCTTTGGACAAAAGATGGCTGTCGTTCATATTTTCTCATTTTTGCGAACGTGAATCGCGCGAATATGTATGTTTTCTCGAGTGGTTGTGAAGGTCGTACGAATGTATCGAATTGATGATTTATATCAGCCAGATTCAGAAACTTTTTATGTAGGCACTACTAAAATATGGCGTTAATAATGTTTAAATTAGTTATTAATTATTATTATTATAGTCACGCCTTTACTTTCGGCATAACAAGCATCTTAGCCACGTCAAAAAACAATATTCTATCTTTTGTAGTCTGTGAAAATGGGCCATATCCTAATAACAAAAGAAAACCCATGTGTAGCTAAAAAGCTCGCCCCATACTTCACCGTAAGGCATGTGTGTGGTGCTTACAGCAATTATATTAAAAATTCATCGAATGACTCTCATGACCCTCGCTGCAAAGATAGGCATACACTGTCGTAGCTACGTGTAGACTTGTGAAGACAAGGTATTGTGGGATGCTATTTGCTAGTGCTGCCATGCTGGTATACTTTTGAGTACCTATCCAGTATCACTTAAGAGAAGACCTACCTATAGATTTAGAATACAACATTTATTTGAATTAAATTATTTACGGGAAGTATTTGCAATAAATAGTTTGAAATACGTTTTAGATTGGATGTTGAAATAAAAATATGATATAAAAGGCGTAAGTACATTGAGAGAACCTTGTTACTAAAAAAAAAATTATGTAATGTTTCCAACAATGGTTAAATATTTGTCTGATTTAAAAATAAAATTTGTACAAATATTCCTCCGGCATTTTGTATACCCAACATATTATTTTATAATCAATTTATTGTTAAAGTGACCCTCATGTACAATTTAAAATTATAAAGAAGCAGTTATCAGCACAACTCTAGGACTATAAATCGGTATTATCTAGGGGCCCGTCAGGTGTGCCGTTTGATTCAATTACCGCCCGGATTTACACCGAGCTCCTGGACTATGCCATCTGAGATAACCGCACGTAAGGAAATAATGTCACGTTACAAGGTCAGTTTGGAAGGTATAGAACAATAATTCACTCTTGCTAGTGGAAAAGGAAATATAGCGTAGCAATTTGAAAAAGTCTTACCTCCCATATGCTTCACAAGGAGAAATCTTCTTTTTGTCGAGTGGGTTTTTCGAGTCGACTTACGACCCGATAAACTCTGGTGTCAGGGTTTTTAAAACGCCTAATAGCACAGCTAATAGGCCTCTGACTGATATGGTTTGTGTAACGACCAAAAGGAGCAATAAAAAGTATGTTCTGCTGTTCCTATGAAAGTTAAAATGTGTACAACATTAACCGCGCTCAGACCCGATCTAATAATGTGTACAACATTACCTGCCCTGTACTGTATACCAAATACTATGTACGGATTCATAAACCACATTGACCGACATTCCCCAATTTGAAATTCAACATTCGCGGAACTCGTTCGTGGGATACGCGGAATTCCACATTCTTGGATTTCTACTTAATGCTCCTAAAGATTTAAACAAAGTGATTCTTCACCTTCTTCTTTTGGCTTATAGCTGTTGTAGACGCGAGGAATGGTTTGACGTTTTGTCGTGCGGTTGTCGTGCGGTTTCCGCGCGGCGCAGGTGTCCGTACGATCCACAAAACGTACTACGTGATTCTGTCTCCTTTCTGCGCCATATTTTAGCAAAGAAACTTTCTTTAGAAATACTTCGTATACCCTGTATCAATTTTATTATACGATTCTCATTAAAAAATGTGAGAAAAAATATAATAATATTTTATTTCTGTTCACCTGTTGTCGCGGTCTTTGGTTTCGCGATGGCCATTGCAAAGTGTGATTAATTTATTACATACAAACCACATTGAAATATTTACCTCGTGCCCAATTACGGCATATCAATTTCATTCATACCCTTTGCTGTCTTCGCCAAAAAAATATTACGAGTTTACGTTGGCTCACACCGTGATGCGACGCGACGAGACGCGACGGGACCCGACGAAACGCAACGTGAAGATGCTTGATCGAGCATCGGCTTCGAAGTCTCAGCTTCTTCTAGAGTCTAGGTTGAAGCTGACATGCTAACTGATCTTTAGATTATTGGACGGACATCTCGCTGTCTCGCGAGTCTTTTATGAGGCGCAGTGTAGCGTAGGGTAGCATTCTCGAATGTTTTCAATGAAATATGCATCATTTCTTAAAAAAAAGTATTTCATTGTCTCAAGCGCACTGTTCTCGCATCTCGGTGTAAACAGACCCTTTGAAAAACGTCACCAGCGCTTTAAAGCATTTTATAGAGCTTTTATAACGCTTTATGGCTGCTCGTTCGGACATGGGTAATGGTCTAAATTTATTGGGTTAAATGGCCCGTAACGACGGAAATTCGGCTAAATTGTTCGCTTGTCTAATTTTTGTGGATTTGATGGTTCATTTCACGGTTTGAATGCTGGACGATGAAAAATTTAATGCAATAAACGATGGGGTGACTTGATGTCAATGCCAGTTAATGCAACAAGCGTTCAGCAAACTACTACCTTGAGTAAATATATAAACGAAGTCTCTGGCGAAAATAACAAAAACTGAGCTTACATCTTTTTTGTATGCGCTACGAACGTCATTGAGAGTGAGTGGATTTCACAGTGCATTTGGTAGAGTTTCTGCCAAGATTATTTCCAGGATCTATTTATATGTGAAGAGGCTGAAGCCAACTTTTTTGTCTTGAGTACCTAGCGCTAAAATATCCTTTCAGATAAAAAATGGCAGCCCTACTTCAATACACTGGTGGCCAAGAAAAACGAAACGACTGGTGCACGCTAAATCTCAGTAAATTTGTGTCTGGAACACAATAACTCACGGCCGCCATAACTGTCTCAGACATTGTTCGGATGATTCACGCATTCGGTAATATCGTGTTTTTCTGAAACTCTTAGGCCCGTATTTATAATCAGCTCTCAAGAGTGACAGCGAGTTTGAGTTCGTATCAGAAATGTCATTTCAGTACAAAACGACCTGTCAAATCCATACTTAATATTGCTCTGAATCTTGAGATCGCTTTATAAATACGACCCGATGTTTTGCCGTACGTCGTGTCCTTGGTCTTTTTTTCGTTACGTCACTTGTGTAGTTGTGGCGGCTTCTTTGAAATGATAATGTGACATTAGCGTAAACTGTACAATTATTTTTTTTAAACAAGGTAGAGGTGCTTCTGTACTAGTTTTTTGTCGTATTTGCAAATTAACCCGCGGAAAGTGAGAGTGGCGTCGTCCTGTTAGTCGTTGCCACATTTATGGCCGTTTACTGCACTAAAAATGTAAACTATTCAAAGTTTTCAAAAAATCTATCCTACCTTATCCAAAGCTATATCATGGATTAAAAAAATGCAACAACCAAATAACTGTAATCCCCTTTCGGAAACCGTAGTTAACAGGTAGACTGGAAACAGGATTTTAGTTTTGGACTACTCTAAACTGAACGATTCCAGTAATAATGAATGAATGCTTATAAATACACAATTCCACAATCTTAATCTCTTTAAAACATTGATCATGATCAGTCCTTTGCTTCATCGTCGCTCTGTCTTTGTAAAGCCAAGAGCAAAACATTACTTATGTAAAAAAAAACGCATTCTTGCTGAGAATTGCACAACTTAAACTATCTATTTAAGTAGGTAAATCACAACAAAATATTTTTTTCCATGTGCACTATTAAAATCCCGACCCTTTAACCAATATTTGTTACGCTATCTGGACTGATCCATATCGAGGGAGGTAAATAAATAAATCCTCTTTATACATATGTTTGGGAAACATTTTACGCCTGGAGCAAGCCGCCGCCGAACGAAATGGATTAAGTTTCGAACAATACCTACCTAGCACTGATTGATTTCAGATTATTTACTTACTTGTTTATTGTTTGTACATTTTTTTACTATTTTATCGGATCTTTAAAATTGTGACAGAGCAAAACAAAAAACCTTTCGACCGTTGCTTTTGATCTATGATTTGATACCCTGTATACCTATATAGTCAAAAACAATCGCATCACCATCATCCCACAACTCTATTTTACCAGCAATTTTATTCCATAAATAAGCAAAAAGTACTCAGACTGCCTGATCTGTAAAGCCGGTTCTTGTATATGACCGATCAACAAATCCTATTTATATTATGAATTTATAGATTTATGTTCCATCTGGGGCTTTTCTGCTTACAACTTATGATCACATAAACTATGCATAAGGAGAAATAAGCCGACTGTATAGGGAGCGCACTGATGTACCTACGCGAAATTTTCTGATAACTTTATAAACTATGGTGTCTTTTAAGTCACAAAAATTGATTAAAGTAACTATAATGGCCAATGCATTATTTTTTTCATTCGCTACAACAAAACTAGTTTAGGTAAGGTGAGTGAAATACCCTTTACATGTTGCTGTAAAAGCCCAAAGTGTGGTAAATCTTTGGATTTGCCGCTAAATCCAAAGATTTAACAATACAAGCTCTGTTATTTAAAGTCCGAAAAAACTATTATAATAATTTGTTTAGTTCCGGCTTTTACCACCAAAATAGTCTATTTATGAAGGCTAACACAAGCCTCTTTGTTCTTTTACAACTGGTCTATGAAATTTAAAATATATTGAATGGAAAAAAAAAGAGCTAACATAGTTTGTCAGCTGATCGAGGTTTTCTCTACCTTCTCCTATACTTACTACGACTAGATATCCATATTTACATACAATTCCACACTCCTCGTAAGCCTATTCACCATCGCCCTGTATTTCACTCACAAAGCTGGTATTTGAATAAATAACCATCTGCAACGTCTATTAGCAAGTTCTATCGGCTTATTGTAATATAAAATCGATACTGTAAGCTCAATTAATACAGGGAAAGCTGCGGGAACTTGTACTACGCGTAACGGTCGCGTAATAGCCTCTGGATGTTAGTAAAGCCTCTATGGGCTGTAATTGAAATTATATTTCAGAATATTTTTATACTTACTTACTACGCTGGCTCAGCGACCCAAAGAGGATCTTGGCCTCCGATACAAGCTTGCGCCAGAATATTTGTAAGTAAGGCTAAACTTATTGGTTGAGTAATATAGGATAGTATTTTTTTTTTTTCAGATTTTTTAAGTTCTCCCATGATATGGGAACGCAAAGAGCTTGAGCCGATGCAGCCTAGTCTTCAGAGTATCATTCTTTAGCTATGTTCTTTAGTAATCTTAACCTAATCTAAGTAGGTATTTATTACGTGTCGATTGTTTCCTTTACAAATAGTGAAATTGTTGTATTTTTAAAAATAAAAAAATAATTAGGTAGGTACCTATTGCATAGTAGATTGTTTGTTTCGTTTACATAAGTACAAATAATTGTTGTTGTATGAAATAAAATATATTGTTTTTTATCGTATTGCCAGGAGTTGTTTAAATTTTTAATAAAACAGCAATATCTGAATTTTATAAACTCTGATAAGTTTAACAAAGTAATTCAATAAAGAAAGCATGCACTAAAAGAAATTCAATTTCTATTACCTATAATCAAAACTTCACTTCCCAATGTAAAAATTTAAAAAAAATCGCAGCTATTTTCACTCGCAGAATTCATAAAAGTTCACCCACAAAGCGCAAATACACGTGAAATAGATAAAAAATTGAACCAGCCAGCGTTGAATTTCAGCGTTTCAATCAACATGGCCGACACGCCCTGATCGGGCGTTCATTTGCGGGAAATATGAAAACAAATTAAAGACCAAGGGTTTCCGGTATCCGATTTAAATGAACTAGGAACACATACAAATGTGATACCATTATATATTCTGTGGTGATACTGTAGTGTTGTCAATCACTACTGTGAGGTTGAAATGATTATGTCAAAACATTTTTATACTGGGTGTAAGGAACAATATCGAAAACTGAAATTTGGTTGCTCAGTCAACGAAACTGAACAACTATCACCAGGAAATTATTTCAGAAAATGAAAAAAAAAACTTTTCCATACAAAATGAACACCTTGATGACAATTTGTATGAGAAAGCAAAAAAA
The DNA here is from genome assembly GCA_029255725.1 of Scrobipalpa atriplicella. Classification (NCBI taxonomy): domain Eukaryota; kingdom Metazoa; phylum Arthropoda; class Insecta; order Lepidoptera; family Gelechiidae; genus Scrobipalpa; species Scrobipalpa atriplicella. Next base: position 73,154 of record JARACY010000359.1, read on the forward strand.
AAAAACATTTGCTGATAGTATTTCCCTGCTGATAGTTGCTCAGTTTCATTGATTGAATAAGCAATACCTTTCAGTTTTCGGTACGTTGTCCCTTACACCCGGTATTAGTTTCGGAGTTAGCGGGCCTTTGTTTTGCCTCCGGTGACAGCAGGTGTAACCCCCCATCGTCCTCCGCTAAATCTTCTAGTAGGACAGTCTTCCACAATGTAGATAGTCTGCACTGAGTTTACACTTTACACAAATAAAATATAATATTATTAAAGACTGCTAAGAAAATGCTTCTTTCATACCTAATCTTCAGCTAACTGTGTAGTTTGTATGAAGAGTAAATATTTTTGTTACATCCTATTTTGTTTCTTGAGAAAAGTGGGGTCTTCAGATTATACTGACCCATCATCAGTAACAACGGTGACGTCTCAATCGCCATTTAATCTAAACTTATAAAATCGTTTGTCCTTACTGACTGACTGACTGATTCATCAACGCAGAGCCTAAACTACTAAAGCTAGAATCATTAAACTTAGAGAGCAATTTCCTCTTATAACGTAACCTCCCACTAAGAAAGGATTTCCGAATTTTCCCTCCCTAAACGGGTAAAAAGGGGGGTTGAAGTTTGTACGAAAGTCCGTCAATTTTTAAGGTAGGATCTTCAAATTTTGTATTTAGGCTAATGATTAAAAAATAATTTATACGTGTTTCAGCATTTTTGCATTTTTTACCCCTAAGAGGGTTAAATAGGGGATGGAAGTTTGTATGGAAATTCCGTCAATTTTGATGGCAGGATCTTTTAATTTTGTTTTTGGGCTAAAGATTTAAAAATAATGAACACGTGTTTCAGCGTTTATGTATTTTCCACCCCTAAGGGGGTTAAATAGGGGATGGAAGTTTGTATTGAAATTCCGTCAATTTTAAAGGTAGGAACAGCGCGGGAACTCAATCCCACGGGAAAACTCTTGTTATAATTTACTAACGTGGTTGTTGTAATTTAATCGTTTTCAATACATCGAAACCATCCTTATTTTACACTCCGAATAGAAGCGACTCGGAAAAAAAATCAAGACAAATACGCATGGATATTTCATTTTTGCGTTCGTGTTTATTTGTCGAAAATATGAACACAAATTAAAAGCCAACTGTTTCCGATCCTCGTTGTACTGACGGACGAACGGACATTTTGCAAATAGTCTGTCGGTAAATAATGCGCTGTTTGTATCGCCGGAATGATCTGTAGGTGTGTTTGAACGTTGTTGAATCGAAATATGAGATTTTATGTTCGACATGCAATTTTGCTTCCAAAATACCTACGTGAACCAAAATCTTTATCGCGGGCAGGACTTCAATCTTATTTGTCACTTTGTTACTGCGCTCTGGTGCTTCTGTCCAAGTCCAAAAGTCCAAACTTGTCAAAATCTTGAAATACTAGTACCAGCACAGATTAGGTACTAGTTGTACCTACGTAGTATCACAGAATATATAATAGTACGTAGTATATTATCCATGGTACTACGAGTAGTTGCTTGTAGTAGTACCTACTTCAATAGTAAGTGGGTACATCCTTTCCTGTTCGAATTGCAATTGCAAAGTAAGTATTGTATTTAAGTATTAAAATTAGTATTTGCATTTTCAATTAATTTTGCGTTGGCCACAAATATACCTATTTTATATTAGTACACATAATTGAAAATATAAAACTTTAACTTTAATCTGATTTTTCACAGAATTCTCACAATCGTTCGAAGATTAGTAAACAATGGCTTAACCGCTTACATCCATAAAGAAGAGCTTGAAAACTAATTTTTGTAAATTATTCCAGGAAAATAACAAACAAAATGGCGCTCATTTCGGCGTTCATTGATTGAATCGCATTAAATCAAACAATGTGTACGTAATGATTGTTCCTGCTGAGCTTGTTAACAGTCATAACAGGCGGGCCATTCAAAAATACGCCGAATATCAACTATTATCCTCCCCGTTTAATACAAAATCGATATTGTAAGCCCCAATTAATCAGAATTCGACGCAGTACCAAGGTAATATCGAATAACAGGTACTAGGTACTACACCTACCAAATAGCAGGTAGTGTTCTGATCAATGAGCAATATGTTTTGTAAAAGTGAATATTAATTCCGAGTAGTCTATTTTAGAAAATTTAATAATACGAAATAATGTTATATTAGTAATTCTGTTTTGATGAAGTCATCGGTGTTTCCAATTAATGATGGTTTAATTAAATAGCGCAAAAAAAATGACGGTATTCTGTACTTGGTTGCGATTTTGCTAATGTCACATCATACATCTAGGGGCGGTCCCATCAAGTTAGAAACGAGTTTATGAGAAGATAAACAGTGTGTCAAAAATTTCGATCCCACGACCATCTTTTTTAGGCATTTTTGTATGGGAAACCATCTGTTTACAAATGGTTCACGAGTGGTTTGCGTTACCTAATGGTTTACGAGGGGTTAATCATACATGACACGAGTTTAGCTTTAACCATCCCGTTGGCAAGGCAACCATGGTGACATACGTCCATAAATGACTTCTATTGTCATTTTTATTTGGGCCGTATTTAAATTTAAAATCGTTTTTCTGAAAAATACAAAGCACAGACAGAAACTTTGAATGCAGAAATAAAAACAGCAAATTGGAATCTCTAGAACAAACCCAAAAAGTTCAAAGTTTTATAAACATTTTTAGTGACTGTGATCATAGTACCTATGATGTTCAACAATAATGAATGACCTACAATATGTAAACATAAACAAACACGTAAGTAAAGTTTGATATGTTAAATCATGATATACCATAGTAATAAACGAAATATAGGTACAAAATTAGTAACTATTCCTAGGTAGGTACTGAAAGAACTTGCGATAGATTTCATTCACCTGCATCCAAGATTATTTAGCCCTTCTGCAAAAATGCTATTCAAGTTGATACCTATCATCATCTTCCTAGCCTTCCGCAACCCAGAAGGGAAACCAGACCTAATCTTAGATTAGGTTACACAACCTTTGACCTCCTGCCAAGGAGGCCGCGGCCCTATTCACTACACCATCTGGGCTTCCTACATCATCCGGGCTTCTCAAGTTGATACCTACCTATCATATTTTAATATTTATTTGTATGTTTTATTATTATTAGCACGGACTAAAGGATGAAGTGGACATTGCTGCTGCTTTCTGTTTTGGGAAGATGATGTACAAATCCCTATAATACGCTACACCTACGTTTATTTGTCGCGTGTACTGTATGTATTTTAGCTATTCCGCAAACAATGTATTGAAGTTGATTTGATTCCTATGGCAGACGCATATAATGCTGGGAACTAGGAGACGATTTAAAAACTCTGACATCAGAGTTCATCGGGTCACACTTAGACTCGAAGAAGAATATTTTGTATAGGTATAGGACCCAATAATTTGTTTTTAGAAGTTAGAAGTTCCTTCATTTTATGCTGCTTGTGCGTATAGGAACCTAATTAATTGTGATTTAGTTGTTATTCGATTATATTCCTAATATTTGTATCTTGTTCCAGCCTTTAAGAAGATAACAAATAATAACGTTGTTTACAAAAGAAAAGAAAGTATTGATACAGAGGTATTTACAACTAAGTTAATACCTAAGTAACTGCCTTGCCTGTGTGGTGCCGGATTAGAATAGCATCACCCCATCACTTCCTGCGGGTGTCGTAAAAGGCGACTAAAGGATTAATCCAGGGAATGGGCAGCAGCGTTCCCTGTTATACCCGCCTGCCAAGCGTGGTGAGTATGGCATATACCCCCAATTTTGGGGTGGCCTATGTCCAGCAGTGGACTGTTGTGGCTGATGATGATGAACTGCCTCTGCGGTCTGTTGGTCTGAGCATGATATTATCTATTTATTTCTCATTGAGATTCTCCCCAGTTTGGTTAAAGCAATATAGGCTGAAGCCCTTCTTGACAATTAAATAAACCAGACATTTTGCTTTCTTGGCCTAATTACTGATTCTGACTATCTGCCACAGTCGTTCCAGATCTTTTGCTCCATGCTTTTTCTAAATGGGCAAAAATGTCATAGAGATATAGATAACTATGTGTACCTATATTCGTAATATTTTTTTCTGAAATTCCTTTTTGTTTTTCAGTGTTTTGAAAAAGAATTCCGTGCTTCGGAGGGCACGTTAAGCCGTCGGTCCTGGTTGCTGTCTTCGATATAGTAGGTAGTTGTTACACAAACCATGTGAGAGGCCTATTTAGCTGTGCTATTAGGTGGTTCACAATGCTAACACCAGGATTCATCGGGTCTATCGACTCGAAACCCACATGACAGAAGAAAAGTGTTTTGTATGGTGATGAAATGGTTCTCTCGATTTTATATTTGAAGTGGTTGTTACGTACAGAAAACAATTATACAACATGTTAAGAACAAATTAGTTATTATTTTATAAACCAATAAATAAAGTAATTTGTCAAAATTATAAATCTTGTTTATAAAGGGCAAGGTTGCTCTTCGTCTGATTTTTTGGCTACTGGTGCTTCATTCTGTATATTTTATCCATTGAGTCCTTTGTCTACTTGAATATCTCACACGGTTGTATTTGAGGATTATTTAATACGGAAAATCCTTTGAAACAAACCAAACGGACACACTTGACAGAAAGTAAAATGACACAATGTCACAGGCCATAGATAAAATAACTGCTAGCAGTATAAATCAAAAAAGGATTTACTGTAAAATATTTCATTTTATAACATTAATTTACATAAACTAGTTAACTTTATAAGTAAAAATAATAAAAATAATCTTCATGAATGATCAGAAGTTAGATTAGAGACCTCTTTGAACTTCGTAATGAAACGATAGAAATTAATAATCATAATCAGTCATAATAAAATCTTTTTGCTTTTAAAGTTCCTGATACTAAATAAATAGGTAGGTTACCTTAGAGTTTTTATTATGAGCCTGATACTCACTTTTTAATCACAAAAAGATTTTCATCTGAGACTGCAATGAACAAAAAAAATGGTGATCATGAAAGTAGGTCAAATATTTTTTTGAATGATAACTGCTTGAACGATAAAACGCTCAAAGGAGTATCATTAATGTCCTTTTATCATAGCCACAGAATATATAATCAAGGCTTGACCCGATTGGTCGATCATAGGTTTAGGCATGGTTTAGGCAAGGAATCTGGAGGGAACGAAAGTATTAACCAAGTTTTCAAGAAAGTTTAGCAATAAACCATCTGTAAACAGCTAGTCTAAACTGTTGGTGGGCTCCAGCCTTAGGAAATTTATAAACTAACCTAACCTACCGAAAGTTTATAAACTGACGAGTTAGTTTGTAACCTAACAGTTGTTACAATTTTACGCTGACATATATTAGTGTTAAATAAATACGATATTTTTTTCACTTCGCAAAAAGTTTTATGCTATCAATAAATTGATGCATTACAAACTGTGATACCTGCGAACATTAAGAATCGTGATGCCTTAGAAAATAACTTGCTTTTTCCTTCCTGGCCTAACACATAAAGTTGCCTCACGCGTTGCTAACAGCACCCCTCTTGTTTACGGGCCATAAAAATATCTCCCCTACTTTTATACTTTTTTTATTCTGATGGGAATTCCTACGATGTTCTTCGCGCCTCAATGATTGTTGTTGTGAAAACTTCGATATGGGAAATTATCTTTATGCCCCTCTCTTTAATTCCAAACCACTGAATTGGTTTTGATAAGTTCGTACTATTGTATTTGGTCGTGATGTCTTTCTAAATATAGACAATACTAAACTCGTATTGTATAAGTAAAGTCATGAATTTTCTTCGAAAACAGGATTAACTTTATTTCATTTACTGGCCTGGAAACAACCTGAAAATGCAATGTTTATCCTGTTTTGAGCTTATCCTATTCTTTCCGATACAATTGTGTGTTTTTATTTTACAATATAAATTTATTTAGGTACTTCATTATGTATCTAGTAAATACAGTATCACCTGATACTTAGGCCCGTATTTATAATCAGCTCTCAAGAGTGACAGCGAGTTTGAGTTCGTATCAGAAATGTCATTCCAGTACAAAATTAACTGTCAAATCCGCACTCAATATTGCTCTCAATCTTGAGATCGCTTTATAAATACGAGCCTTATTGTTATAGGGAGGTTAATTTTCTTCTTTCGCGTTTCTTTACTGCTTTTTACCGTAACATCCATTGGTCCTCTATTTTACCGTTACATCCTTTATAATGTGATATTTAAAATGAAAGAATTTTTATCTTGGGAATAGAATTTCTTTGAATTCAATTATGAATTAACAGGGTGAAAGTAAAGAAAGAAAAGAAAGGGCCAGGCCACAATACTGCGTTATGGAGTCGCATCGCAGAAAGTGTTTCTATCAGCCTACTTGCAACTTTAGCCCGTGTAAGCAAGGGTGTAAGGGACAGCTTCCCACATACTGATGAAACTAAACAACTACTACAATTTTTTTTTGAGGAAATGTTAGAATAGGTGCGCAGTATAAAATTATCTACTCAACGTGATAATTTTGTATGGGGATTGAATTGAAGTAAGAAAAAGGGAAAATACCTGATATAAGAAGTTCAGTTTCGTTGACTGAGCAATCCCCGCCAGTTTGCGGAAAGCTGTCTCTTGCACCCGGTAAAGACTGACAGCGACGCAGGTTTATGCGATGCGATGTCGCACTCGCAGCTTGTGTATAAATAATCATTATTCATAGACTTGTTATTATTTGCTTGTATAACATTATTTCGGTTAGCAAAGTACAAGTAATTATACAGCGGTATTGTTCGCAACGCGTGATGTGATTAAATCTAGGATGAAGTGCCGTCAAATTATACTATTTCACCACTTACTATAGTATTAAAATTTGTGTCAATTATGTATGAAATAAAATTATTTATGTGTAAAAACCAGTACCCTCCTTCAATCCCCTAGATTAGGTAGCTGACCCCGAGAGATACGGGAAAAAGGCTAGGAAGATGAAGATGATGATGACTTCTAAATTCAAAGAAAACATGAGTGATTTTTCCCTGTTGCATGTTAATCACTTAACTTAGTAATCACTTAAGTTACACCTAATTGTGTGTCAAGAAAATGGATTCAGCAAATTGATGCAAAGATCTTTTACATTTGATAATGCCTCTTATCCATAGATCAGTGTTTATCTGCTTTAAAGACCACTTCTTGTGATGCTTACAAGCAATTTTCAGCAAGAATGCTTAATAGTAGTTTCGGCGACACCTGTGTACCAAGCTCGCGTCGTTAGCGATGCTTAGCGATACTCCATTACTGGTTTAATCGCGTTATAATCTGCTCCCGCGGCGCCGGGACAATGCCAAGCGATAATTACTACCGTATCGAAAATACAGCCGGGATTTATACACACACATACATGTGAAAATAATATAAAGGGTCTTACATTACACCCCTCCTGCAAACTGTAAGGGGTTGCTCAGTCAACGTATTTTTTTTTTATTTCCTGAACGATTTTCTTCGTAAAAGTTGATCTAGTTTTGTTGATTGAGCAACCCCTAAAACATTTTGAAGTTTTTTTGTCAGTTTACGGGAAACTGTCCCTTACGCCCCGCACAATCTACAGTAAAGTTTTTACTCCTGGTGTTGTTTCGCCTTAACCCATTTTATATAAGGTTGACTTTGTCTTTTGTAAGTAATAGTCTTTTAAATCGGTTCAATGTTTATCGCTCACCTAGAAAAAATATGTAATAAAATAACTTAAAACATAACTATTCCGGATCGCGGTGGTGTTATCCAAGGTTCAATGAGTTTCAAAGTATAAAGAATCAATTTGAACTATTTGACTTTATCCGTACGTAACAAACAAACATACATAAATCATTTGTCTTTACAATATTCGCATAGATCATTAGGATAGATTTGATTTGCTGTATGTTTGCAATTAGATCTTGTCGGCCGTTTATCACTAGATGCATAATTCATAGTTACAGTGTAGACATACAATCTTGCCGCTCCATAGTCGGATGTGGACTCAACATAGCTGGTTAATTGTGTCTAATAGAGAAGATTGCTTCTAATTTACGAGTGATCACTTTGATACTTACTGTTAGTAGGTAGAAAGAAGCTAAAAAGCAAACAGATAGGTAGGTATGTCTTTCCTTTTTCTGCTCTGAACAGCCATTAATTTCTCAGTTTGTAGCTTTTGCCGGAAGCCTTTAAAAACCTCCGTCATTATTGATTGGATATTACAAATTCAACTAATATATTCATGCGTTGCACTCCCTAAGCCACCTGCCAACCTTGGTGATCATGGAAGAAACTGGGTATTTCTCTAATCAGGGGCTCTAAAAAACTCTTGGACCACTACAACATGATCGCGGGAATTCAATTCTCCAACTGCATTATAGGTATCTAATGTGGTTTCAAGCCTTGACTCGATTGTGTTTAGTAGTAGAGGTATTAAGGCCCGTATTGATAATTAGCTCTCAAGTGTGACAGCGAGTTTGAGTTCGTATCAGAAATGTCCGTTCAGTACAAAACGACCTGTCAAATCCATACTTAATATTGGTCTCAATCTTGAGATCGCTTTATAAATACGAGCCTTAGTATCCAGATTGTGAGCCCCCTAGAGACGGCTATCTTGATACTGTTTGCTGGAGCGAATGGATAATCCTGAGGAGATCGGCTTTTAGGAATGATACCTAATAATATTATGGATATATACTAACCATTGGGATGACAAATGTGTGACCTAAGTTAATTTTTCACATGTGCCAGTAATTTTGTTTTCTTTCGGATATTGGTCAAATGTACGAACTAGACATGAAGGTACTTCCCCTGTCAGGATGTGTACCATGCCTTAAAATATGCTTCTAAAAATAAAATTGGTAATGCTACATTTATCATTACGTTTTCTATATAAAAAAAAAACACTCAACTAAAGTTAAACTAACAAGCAGAAAATTATATCATATTCAGTATTTCAGAAACAAACAACTCCAAATTATGGTATCTGTATCAAAATTGAAATACCCCAAGTCCACGAGCAATTAAACTCAAACTGAGCTTGCACCATTTGCGTCCAACATTACAGTACAGACTGCAGAAAATTTTCTCAGTCACTATAATTTATTTAATTTTTTTAAATTTGTTTCAAACGTATAGCTAAATCAGCAGTGTTAGCTTTTTGATGGACCAATGAACCTAATTTTATCTTATTTTTACGATTTCACCAAATGTTCAATAAGAAGTTAAGTAGGTAAGTACTTAAATAAACTTCATGAAGCGATTTAATCAAATTAGTATTTTTTCATAAATTATGTTATTTACATTTATTATACCTGTAAATTTTTTGTCCAGCTTCGAGACAAAGCAAACTTAATACTTTAGTTTTCAAATTTAATTCAGGTGGTAAAAACTACCTTCCACGAGTTCACGTGGTCTTTCCTTAGGAGTTCACGTGATAAGTGCTACTTTAAATTTTACTTTACTGATTTTAGGTAACTTAACAATTTCAAGTGGCGTTTTTTGTTGACCATACACACAGAAACTAGAAGTATCGTACAAAACACAACTTAGTGAAATGAATTCGCAGTCGTGAAACTGAGGCAACGAGATCGGGCGCCAGTGGCACCGGTCTTAAACCGGCAAAGTGAGAATGCACTGTTAAATACTCCTTTAACGATTGTTGCTGACTGTACTTCCGCGATACGACAACACTCAGGTGCAGGCGACGATTTAATTGTTATTAAGTTATTGCAGTACATTAGTAGTTAATGTGAAATTATAGTAATTAGGTAACGTACTAAATACGAGCAGTTGTTTATGAGTATCGACGATCATGTTGCCCGAGTTGTGCCATTAACATATTTATACGGGGTGTAAGCGACAGCGTCCCGCAAACTGATAGGGGTTGCTCAGTCTACGAAACTAAACAACTATCACCAGGATTTTTTTTCAGGAAATGAAGTTTGTTTAGTTTACACGGACAGAAATTTCGGTCCGGAGAAATTACTAGACTGGAGTAGTAACTTATAATTACGACAATTCTCGTTCGGTAAACGTTAGATTAGTGTATACTACATTATTTTGATACTTTATACTAACACATAGTTCGTTGTGCAGTTCGTTTTGCAAAGTACACACTCTGTTATCGTACAAGAATCCTTTTGTTCTGCACAACAATACCAGATGAGTATTTAGTACCATTCATGATGTATGATGTACAAAATTGAGAAAATTACTAGAATGTCTCGTAAACTTTACTAATCAAAACAGTTTAGAGTGCAATTTAATTGCAGTCTCATATACTATTTCTCTGGAATGTGATAAGCACTTTATAAAATAGTATTTGGTATAATTTATCTGGTTCCGAGTACAATTCTCTTGCTTTCGAAACTAATCGGTATCTAGTACTGTTAACGTCATTACACTTAGTACAGATATGTACGAAGCTAAATAGTTTTGAATACTATTTGTATGTAATTATGTGTACAAACTAGCTATTCATTAGACGACACTTAAATATTTGGTCAATACTACTGAATTTAATATTCTATTTACTAAACGGTAAGTTGCAAAAACGAAAAGCTAGTAAAGCAAAGCCGCCAATCGCCGCGTCATTTCATTTGGATGACTGTTTCGTTCGCGCTCGGTTTATGTTGTGGGCTTTGCTGCTCGCTGGCTGCGTGATTTTACTTGGTAAAGTCAGTTTTAACAACTTGTGCATTGGTTGAAGTGTAGAGACTAAGTGATTAGGTACCAACTACCAAGTGAAGTGTTGAAAGCGGCGCCGGTACCATCCAAATCCGGAAAAAAGTCCGGCTACTGCGGATGGATTAATTCAACATACAAGTCGACGGCAACGTGGCCGCGGGTTCTCCAGTGTCCCCGGTGGTGGCTGATATCTTCATGGAGTGATTTTAGGATCGAGCTCTGAGGAATGCTTTGGAAATTCCGAAGGTGTTCAATCGGTACGTAGACGACACCTTGGCCGTCCTTCCACAGGACGAAATTACTACCTTCATGACCATCTTCATTCTATTCATGCACCCACTTTCATGATATACTTATTTATCATTTACTATAGAATTAGAGCAAAATAACTACCTCTGTGGTCTAGTCGTCTGAGCCAAGGGCTCTCGATCTGGAGGTCTCGATTCCCGGGGGGGAAGTATTCCATGTTGTCTTTGGCGGTTTAAAAACTCGGACACCAGGGTTCATTGGGTCGATCGACTCGAAACCCACATGACAAAAGAAAAACAAGAGCAAAATAGTCAATAAGCTATCTTTTAATCATAAAAAAATCTAATGATACCATTAATCACACAGTCTTTTATAAACTAACTTACAGATAGGTAATTCCCATTATCATCCGAGTCAATTCTTGTATTATTAGCTGACGCTAGAACATCTTTGTTTCAGAGAGCACGCGAGATCTGTGACCGCCAACACCTGGACGATGAGATGTTAGAATGTGCGACAACCTTAAGCCACACCGTCAGCGTATTATGGAACTACTCAATGGAACTACTGCGAATGAAGAGTCAGCGCCGTCACAGAAACGGCTCCACACCACTCACCGTTGAGCGCCAACCAGCTTTCTTGCCATACATGAAGGTAGTAACTGACAAGATAGCAGAATTCGGAAAATTGAAATAAAATAAACTGTAAAATAATTTCTTTCCACAAAAATTGTTCCTACATGTTAAAAAATATATTTTAGTTGTGTTGTGTATTTTATGTGTATTATTGTTTCTGTTTATCTGTTGTAACTAGCCTTGACAGTGGGTGGGCTTAAAACCAGCACTATGCTGGGCCTAATCCTATATTCTATAATGTTTTACTTGTTTTGTGTCTATTTGTGTAGTATTGTTACGATATTTTAAATTTACCTACTGATCTGCTCTGTGTTACTGACGTTTTGTTTTGTATTGTTTTTGTTTTTAAATGTGTGTATTGTAATAATAGTTCATATTTATGTATGTGGAAATTAAATGTGTTTGTAGTTGAATTCTGAAAAACAAATAAATTCTTATAGGATGAGGAAAACATTCCCCATACAAATTGTCTAATTAAAGTTGTCATTTTGTATGGGGATGCTAATTATTTTTTCATTTTCTACTAGAATTTTTTTCTGAAAGTTGTTCATTGTATTAACCTAATTTTATTTAAGTAGAATAAATACTCCAATGTGATTTTCAATATAATTGTATTTCATTTTATTTTTTCCCAATATCACAAATATTAAAATAAGAATATTGTTAATATTTTGGTATTATGCGATCTTGTTTGTAAGTGTTATATTATTTAGTCAGTAGTTTTTACTGTATGATAATAAAATAAAATTTTCATTGTACAATCTGAGCCATTTACTTTCTAAACTTGTGATAACTCATTTTATTACACATAACTATTGGTAGGTACTATAAAGTGCCCTATGTTTATGTATTAATTAATGGACTACGACGATATATAAGGCAGTTTATAGTCTTATTGGATTATGTAATAAAATGAGATATCACAAGGTTAGAAAGTATAGATGGCTCAGATTGTACAATGAAAATTTTATTTTATTAACATACAGTAAAAACTACTGACTGTAATGTGTAACACCAACAGGATCGCATAGTACAGGTTACTAAATATTTACTAAAACACATAGTAAAGGTAACTAGATCATTAATGGGCGCAACGTCATGGTTGCGTTATTAAAAACAATATTATTGTCCTATTTACAATCCAGTATTATATTATTAACAATACTGCGAGTTGTGTATACGAGATAATAACGTTATTGAAATTATATAGTAAGTAATCACAACACTCAGTATGGTAGACTTCACCCTAAATACCTTATCAAATACTAAATTACTAGTTAATTAGTACAGTATCATGGTTGTTCAGTATACTAGAAAATAGTTGGTATTACAACAATTCTTTTTCAAAATTAAAACAATTCTTTTTAATTATTCCTACTCAACGATTCTTGTTGTGTCGTTATCAATAAGAAATTCTGGTTCATAAAATGAGAATTCTCGTAAATGCAACCAGACATTTCTCTCCGTGTAGTTGACTGAGCAGTTATCAGTTTGCAAGACGCTGTCCCTTACACCCGGTGTATTTTACGGTATCATTAAGATTTTTTTCCACCAAATTTTAAGTAGGTACCTATGGACGTAAAAAAATCATACTTTTTTTTACACAAACATTTCAGGAAGTTTAAAAAACACTCAACAGAGCAAAAAGATTAACCTATATATCATTGTAAATGTAGCCTTCCGTGAACGCAAGTTATTAAGGAGGCATCGCGTGAGAGGCTTAACAGGTATACCCTGCGAAAATTGCCTCTCTCTCCAATTGCCTCCATGGTCAAGTGGTTTCAATCTTTGCCTCTTAGGGTCGTATTTATAATCAGCTCTCAAGAGTGACAGCGAATTTGAGTTTGTATCATATTTCGATGTATTTTCAGTGGCCTACTTATCTCGTGTGGATGGCCCAACAATGCCCACTTTTATTACCATAATGTTGTACTCTGAAAACGAGGGTTTGATATAAACCCATGCTTAAGCAATATTAAATCGTCACACGTCTTCGACATGAAGGCGATTAAATATTTTCACATTTATATTACTTCTGTATCCTTTATGAGGTTTGGGACCAAAGGGTATTTTGACCACTGCTTTTTAAGCCATTTCCTGTTTTGACCAGTTCCTGAAAAGACTACTTCCTTCCATAGAAAATCGTGTGAGTTTTGAAAGTCAAAAGCAATACATATTGTTTCTTAATAATTGTATCACAATGATTGGACACAACATAGAACTTTGTTACGTAGCTCTACTCATACCTACCTTGAACCCCCGTAGCACTCTGTAGCGGCATATTCCAGCTACGCCCGTAGCGTATTATCTCGTAGTAATTATCGTAGCATTGTCGTAGCGCCGCAGGAGCAGATTATAATTCGGTTTAACTCTGATGGATTATCGTACGAGGGAAAACGACTTAATGTTCGTATTTCAGACAGCGACCCAAATTATTTGCCGAGAGATTCTTGAGTGTCATTATCATTTTCACTACTAATACCTATTGTATTGTGTAGAGATTATTTGTACATACTATAGTTTCGTTTATTTATAGAACTTACATTTACTTTGCCTCTATTTACTAAAAATCTGAAAATTAATATTTATTGCATTAGAATACGCTCCACTGTTCAACACATAAAACATATTATCACATTCATATTGAAAAAAAGTATTTTTAACTCCTGTATTTACCAATCAGTTAATAAATATTTCTGCAACCCTATTTGCGAAGCTCGTCGCGTGGCCTGCACGTGACGTCGACATATAATAGCATCGATTATAGCCTTTATGCCACCTCTATACTACCTTTACGGTCAATACACACCGGGAAGCGACGCGACATGACGCGGCGCTCACTTTTCAAGAGCTAGACATAATATAGAATTTTATTAAGTAAAAGAAAGATAGACATTTCATTGACAGTATCAGTTTTTAGACTTTCGCGGTTGTTCATTACAATTAGATTATTATTTTGAACGGGTTCATAACCACGATTATATTTATTGTTACCTCGATATTTCGGAGTTGTTTCAAACTCCACGGTCACGAGTAGACTGGCAATGCGAATGTTTCATTGACAGAACTCGGAAATTCCTCGTGGCGTCGCCCTGCATTGCAGCCTGTCACTTCTTGGTACAACAAAATGCATCTTCAAGCAGTTGCACGATGCGTCGCGGTTTGAACTGACCCTTAGGGTTTGATTAGGGAGAATTTACATTGCGCGCCAGCAGAATCTCTGTGGTTGCTCAGTAGTTGACGCTCCACGCAATGAAATGTAAACGTCGATCTAAAGCTGTTGCGGAGACTATCATACAACCTCTATACTAACGATACTGTTTTAACACACTGTGATTGATTTTCCAGTCCATAATGGCATCAAGCTTCATTAATGACGGAAATTACTAGTGTTATTGTGTTGCTTACCCAATGGCGACGTAATTAAACTATGTTGAGACTAAACTGTGTTCAGGTCAGGTAAACACGATGAGGGTGAAAATAATTGCGCGCCAAATCAGTGATGAAATCTATTGTTAGAAAATGAAAGAGACCATGGCCCGTATTCATAATCAGGACAGCGAGTTTGAGTTCATATCAGAAATTTATGTCATTTGACTTCAAAATGGGCCGTCAATCTCAACCTTGAGATCGCTTCATAAATACAAGCATTATTATCAGGTAATATTGTGTAGTAAAGAAATGTGTTGTGACCATTTCTGACACACCCACATAGAGAAACATATAACAAGCTATTTGACCATATTCTCTCGGGCAAAACATGGCTAGTAAAAATCTGTACTTGTTTTTGATTTTTGGTTAAGATTTGTTCCTTTGTTCCAGGTGCAGTCCACCCGGCTCCCACTGCCGGCGTTCTCGCCCCGCGCTGTGCTGATGTACAGCGCCGCCGTCGGGGGCGAAGGGGCGGTGGCACTGCAGCTGCGGGAAGCCAACCCTGGAGAGCTTGATGCGGCCAGGCTGGCGGACGAGCGGCTCGCCATCGCCTGCCACGAGCCGGAGCTGCTGGCTGACCTGCTGCACGCCGCCGCTGATATCGGTGAGTGCTAAAAGTAACTGCTAGAACTAGAACAACCCTGGTGAACTGGACGTGGCCAGGCTGGCGGATGAGCGGCTCGCCATCGCCTGCCACGAGCCTGAGCTGCTAGCTGACCTGCTGCCTGCCACCACTGATATCGGTGAGTGCTGGAACAAGGTGAGCTGGACGGACGAGCGGCTCCCTGTGCGTAACCCGTTGCTTTGTAAACAAAATTGTTTAGGGGCTGCAACTTGGCCTAAAAACTAAACGTGGATATTTTTGTCATATTTTGACCAACTTTTAAGAAGGGGGAGTTGTTTATTATCACAGGCACGCACATACCTACTTAGCTTAACTGTCACTAATAAAATTACACCTTATTATCCTTATTTGGAAAGCTTGTTACTTTTCAAGAATTTTGAATTTATTATTAGCGCAGCATAAAATCTTCAGATCTCGCCATGTCGACGAGCAAACCTTCCATGGTGCTGTTAAACAGGATGTCAGGATATTATTCAACATTGTCGCTCTGCTCACTGATAACGAAACAAGATTCATGCATAATCCAACACTTGCTACAAATTGGGTAACCAGACCAATATTCAAATTGTGTTTCGAGCTAAAATATTCGGAATGTTAATAAGACACAGATATGACTTAACTGAGCCAACAGCATTGGCATTCAGATGTCGCGTTGAACTTATTTTATTTGACTAAAGAATCATGAGAGGTATTCTTGCTCGGATCCGGAGCATGGCGGGTATTTTGAATTTCAAATAGTGAATTTTGCATTCGAGACCGGCTTCAGGCGGTCCGGCCAGCGTTTACCGTCGCCGTCCGCCATTTTAAACGCGATTGTTTTGATTGCGACTGTTTCTTAATGAAAAATGGCTGTTGCATTTTTAAGTCAAGGTCTAACGAATGAATATATTTTAGGTTGTTTTGAAAAACAGATGATTTTCAGGATTATAAAGCCAAAAGCAAAGCTTGCAATCACTAATTGATGCGCAAGAGCCTTGGGAAGATATAGGTAATGCTCCTTATTCGCCGATGATATATCTATAGTACTATCATGTAAAAATTCAACAAACTTAAATAGTGTGCTTTTGGAGGTGTTTTCGCAAGTAGTTGACTGGTTGAATGACCATAATCTGCAACTTAACTTATCTAAAACTAAAATCATCCAATTTCACCCTGTGCAAAAAATACCTTTAGATATAAACTTTTCATTTCGAAACAGAAAAATAGAATGCGCAACAACTTACTCGCTCCTAGGAATAAATATTGATTCTAACATCAATTGGAAAGATCATGTGGCGAAAATCTGTACAAAATTATCAAGATTTACATATGCACTATACGAGTTAAAGAAAAATACAAACATAGAAACGGCCCTCACAGCATACTATGCCTACGCACATTCATGTATACAATACGGGATTATACTATGGGGTAATAGCACTAACATTTCAAAGATATTTGTATTGCAAAAAAGGTGTATAAGAATAATAGCTAACATAGACATAATGAAAACATGCAAACCATACTTTAAATTATATAAAATTTTAACTTTGACATCACTATACATACTGGAAGTGAGCCTTTTTGTAAGAAAAAATTCCGACCTATTCCCCATATACTCACGCCCACCTAATTTAAGACCCCAAACTAGGTTAGCCCTTCCCCAAACCAAAATGAAACTGATAAGTGACGGACCACTTGCGATGGCAGCCAAAGTCTATAATAAACTGCCCAAAGATATACAAGGAGAAGAAAACGCTATCCAATTTAAAAAAATATTAAAGGAATACCTTATAGACAACAGTTTTTACACATTACAAGAGTTTTTTGATAAAAAGTGAATAAAAAAAAGGCATGATAATTATTATTTTGATTTGGCTGATTTGTAATTTAATTTAAATGCACTTATTGTCTTGACTTATTTAAATTATTTTAATGTATTTTACAGGTTTTAATTGTCGTATTGTGTTGTTATTTTATCTTTTAAATGAAATTAATGTACTTACTATGATAGTTTATATTTTGAATGCTTTTAAAATTTATTGTAAGATTGTTGCTGTGCCCTGCCGGGTCCATATGTGAATCTCATTTTATTTGTTACCATCTTTACATGTACCATATGGTTTGCAATAAACAATTTGACTTTGACTTTGACTTAATTTGTTTTCATTCAATTCTATAGAGATTTTCCATAATAAGAGCCTACCCAAAGTGGCAGCGGTGTTCAAAAGCAAAACTTCTCTGTTTACAAAGTAAATTTTCCTCCAGAGATTATGAATATTAAAAGTAAATTCACAAAAGGCGTTGAACCAAAAAACTCATTCTGCAACACAATACTTAATCCTCTTTACACAATAGAAATACCTCATCAGATTCAGCTTCCGTTTTTGTTCACATTATTTCAATTTTACTTTTGCTGGACCTTTTTCGATTTTTATAAAATTGGGACATATTTCTCCATTGACCCGTTTTTCGACGATAATTCATTTATGGGGAGTGTGGCTGCGATTACAAGCTTGCACTTTGTTTTTGAAATAAAATAGCAAGAAAAGTTGAAGAGTTCAATTGTATTTATTGCAAAGACGTGACACGTTCTACTTTAAATTTTGTTAATTATCCGGTCTTTGCAAAGTTTTTTTTTTTGTTTTAATCCAAAAAAAATTAAATTGAAAAAGTGTTATAAACTTGGGACATTATTTTAAGCGCATGGTAATGTAATGACTAATGATGTTCAAGCCAAGTTGATTAGTTATTCCCCCTATACCTTTATACTTTTGTAGGAGTTTACTTATCATTCAATTTGTTTTAGTGTCTGATTTCAATTACAGCACAAGGTACCTACTCGAGTGTTGGCCCCCTTTTGCATTAATATTTTCGTGGAATGTAGTTCAGTCAGCGTCCGCAGTTCGCCCTGTTTCTACATTCTTGGTCTCTTGGGGCGTTAGGACGTCAACTTGTCAAAATTTTCTTGAACCCGTCTCGTCTCCACTTAAAAATGCAAACTCATGCAAACGAGCTACGGAGGTCCCTAATTCAATTATATCTCCTTAAGCGAACAATGAGAACTCCTCCTTTATTATTGGGTCCTCAAATTGGAATGATCCGACCGCTGTGCATTTCAATTACAAAGTTGTTATTCGATTTAGGGGAAAATAATTAGAGCTGCACTAAAATAATTGGAGCGCGATTCTAGTAAAATCTTTCTCCTTTCTTTCGACTTCACACACATAACCATTGAATTGCTTCGTAGGTTTCTGCAGATTTTCTCACAATGTTTTTCCTTTACCGTAAAAGCGCCGAATAAACGTACATAAAATTCGCGCAACCGCAAAACACATTAGTACGTGATGGGATTCGAACCACGATCTCCTGCTCAGGACGCAGAGGCCTTAACCACTACACCATCGGGCTTGTCAACACGATATGAGCAGGCGGATTGACGAGCTCGGTGCATGCTAGAAATTCATAGAGCTGCTGCAAGTTTTCTGGATACTCTTTAGGCCTGAGTTAATTTTATAATATACCTGCGTGAAAATATGGGCCGATGTTATTCTGACCCAGCACCACACCTTACAATCTCTATAATAATAGGAAACTTAACTCCTTAAACCACACGCTTTTAAGAACGCTTTGCTGTTGTTTAGCTCTGTTATTTATTTTTTCATTCTTCTTCAGTACTTGAGAGACTACAATAGCTGCATGGAGCGCATTTCTGTGCGCTTTTCTTCTTATTCTCCACAATGTGATCGTTTAGGTATGTAACGTTTAGCCATTTAGCCATTTCTTCAACCCACTTTTTACTTCCAAAGTTAAGAAAAATAACTTCCAGGTAGGTTCTCTACCTCTAAATTAAACCAATCTTGTACTTTGGGAACTAGATATACTTTTACGTTAGTTACTTTTTTTTTTAAACCCTATAATCCTCAGGAAGGTAAGTGTGTTTGTATTTTCATAATATTAACAAACTAATTTTCTATCTTTTGTCTATGTTTACCCGACTATTCTATTTACGCAACATAAATCATTGCACTAATTACTATAATAATTCCGTACGGCCTTAATTGATTCAATTGCCAAGCCATACGACTGTAGTGTCGTATAACTGTGCAATTATACAGCTATAATGTTGTATAAAGCCTCACATAGATTCAAGGAAACGGGGCGCCGCCGCTTAGCACTGATAAAGGTGGCTTTAATTTAAATAATTAATGTGAACCAGACGCCTTAACCCGAGCAAAGATAAAGCTAGACAATTCGGGAAATAAATATACCTCAGCAAATAAGGCAGTGCAATTTGATACTTCGTTTCATTCTGTATTTAAGTAGATCAACTGCTATCTGACCCCTATCTCGTCTTAATCCTAGGTCAAACCACAGGTAACTTAAGAGTGCGGCGGGCGCCTTCAAACTCTATGATCGCATTGATAGCTACAAAAAGTTATTAAGTACATCAGTATCAATAATCTTAAATCGATATCTAATCCACAACAATTTTTAACACATTACCTATAGGTATAATAGATTCTCTGTCTTTACGTTACGTACGTTGTCGTGTCAAAACTACTTACCTAAATTTTTTCGGCGTAAAGTTATAATCTTGGACCAATCTACGACACCTATTAAATGTTTCAATTTCCGACTTTGTCTACTCCACTCTGTCCAGTCTTCGGCATCCGCTGATGTTTAAGTACTACATGCACTATAAAAAAATATGTTGAAATTGTTGCCGGGTAAAACAGCAAACCAAAAAGATCTGCCCGTAAACAAACACCGAGTTATTAATAAAGTACGAAATTCACTCGGATTCCATTACTCAATCCCTTCGAGGATATTTAATTAGCAACGTAAACAAGTTGCTTATCCCTCGGCTTACATTAGCTAGGATAATTAAGAGAAAAGTTTTCGAATGCTTAAATTCAAATCCATTGAAAGCTAATATTAGATATCTAAATCCCTCACGGTAAAGGCAGGGTATCAACGGCCAACTAAATCCTATTTTGGCTTAGAAATATAAAACTACTTACTGTATAAGGAGTATTTCATTTGAGCGGTTTAGCCATTTCTGACGTAATCACGTACTTAACACATGTTGAAATAGTAATACCGTTTATTTATTTATTTAACAATTTATTGTACACACTAAAGAACATAAAATACAAACAAAAAGAAACAAGACACAACAGGCACTGCTTATCTCTATGAAGAAAATTCTTACAGCAGACCTACAGAAGTGAGATTTGATGCCGAGAAGCGGATATAACGTGCACAATATTAATTTAAGAGCAAAAATATGATTATAACAAAAACCGTTACTCCAAGGCTTTACCCCTTTACTCACCTTTACCGATTTTTTAAGTACAAGTTTTTGTTTATCGCTCCCAGACAAGCATAAAACAATTTTAAATGCCAGCAAAATCACAGCCGTACTAAAATGAATAGCTGTGCTAATTGAGTGTCGAAAAATGCCTCTTTGTGCACACTTGCAACTAACAATAACAGAAAGCAAAAAATATGACACTAAAAAATTATGAAGAAAAAGAATAAAAAAGGAGGTACTTAAAATATTCATAAAATTGTAGCTTCTATCGTCATCATCACTAACAGAATATACATTCGGCCCCATCCCTTTGTCTTTGTAAACATCAAATACACAAACAAGCACAAAAACCTAAGTATTTTTGCATATTTTATCCGGAAGTTATCAGCCGAAAGGGCACTTACAAAGATGAATAGTCACTTTCAGAATTGTTCCTTCCCTAAAAGGAAAAGTGGTGACAATCAAATGGCTATTCGTTGACTTGTTTTTGTATAATGGTTTCTTTCCTATGACTTACTTCCTATGACATACTTTTTATACCATTGAAAAAAAGCTGTAGTAACGTATTCACTATGTCTTTAATCTATTCAAATATTAAATCAAAATCTTTCGTTAAATAATTCGCCTTTTAAACGTCTTCAATGTAATTTTCAAAAAGTAACTCGTGCAATGATAGGCCCTTTTCGCTCAGTAACCATGGCAACGGTACAGTAATTACGGGACCTAGTTACCAATCCACTGGAGGATAGAGACGAGCATTCATTAAGTCCTCAAGAGGGACAAGGTACTTAACTATATCATTGAGTCAAATGCTACAAGAAATATTATTATTTGGGTCACATTTCATGTTATGGACAAAACGATCTTGGTATTATTGCGAAACCGTCAACCCTATTTAATGATTTATGTATCCAAAAACAGAACATAGATAGGCATACATACATAAACAGTAAATAGATAGGCACCTACATAAAAACGAATACGGATATAATGGGTCCAGCAGTTTTTTTTTACAGCAGACCTACAAAAGAGTAAAGGCAACGCACGAAAAGCAGGACTTAATATTTTTCAGAAGTAACAAATGAGCTCATAACATTTGACATAATTAAATGATTAGATTAGACATCCTGCTACATTTATAGTAATTATTACCTATATTTTACTTTGATAGATTTGACATACTCGTATTTTAATAAGTATATTAACGAGTCAAATGGCTTTCCAAAGTAATCTTTTTCTTCATAATTTTTTAGTGTCATATTTTTTGCTTTCTGTTATTGTTAGTTGCAAGTGTGCACAAAGAGGCATTTTTCGACACTCAATTAGCACAGCTATTCATTTTAGTACGGCTGTGATTTTGCTGGCATTTAAAATTGTTTTATGCTTGTCTGGGAGCGATAAACAAAAACTTGTACTTAAAAAATCGGTAAAGGTGAGTAAAGGGGTAAAGCCTTGGAGTAACGGTTTTTTGTTATAATCATATTTTTGCTCTTAAATTAATATTGTGCACGTTATATCCGCTTCTCGGCATCAAATCTCACTTCTGTAGGTCTGCTGTAAGAATTTTCTTCATAGAGATAAGCAGTGCCTGTTGTGTCTTGTTTCTTTTTGTTTGTATTTTATGTTCTTTAGTGTGTACAATAAATTGTTAAATAAATAAATAAACGGTATTACTATTTCAACATGTGTTAAGTACGTGATTACGTCAGAAATGGCTAAACCGCTCAAATGAAATACTCCTTATACAGTAAGTAGTTTTATATTTCTAAGCCAAAATAGGATTTAGTTGGCCGTTGATACCCTGCCTTTACCGTGAGGGATTTAGATATCTAATATTAGCTTTCAATGGATTTGAATTTAAGCATTCGAAAACTTTTCTCTTAATTATCCTAGCTAATGTAAGCCGAGGGATAAGCAACTTGTTTACGTTGCTAATTAAATATCCTCGAAGGGATTGAGTAATGGAATCCGAGTGAATTTCGTACTTTATTAATAACTCGGTGTTTGTTTACGGGCAGATCTTTTTGGTTTGCTGTTTTACCCGGCAACAATTTCAACATATTTTTTTATAGTGCATGTAGTACTTAAACATCAGCGGATGCCGAAGACTGGACAGAGTGGAGTAGACAAAGTCGGAAATTGAAACATTTAATAGGTGTCGTAGATTGGTCCAAGATTATAACTTTACGCCGAAAAAATTTAGGTAAGTAGTTTTGACACGACAACGTACGTAACGTAAAAGAACAGAGAATCTATTATACCTATAGGTAATGTGTT
Organism: Scrobipalpa atriplicella; assembly: GCA_029255725.1. Taxonomy (NCBI): domain Eukaryota; kingdom Metazoa; phylum Arthropoda; class Insecta; order Lepidoptera; family Gelechiidae; genus Scrobipalpa; species Scrobipalpa atriplicella. The sequence continues at coordinate 96,356 of JARACY010000359.1, forward strand.
AAAAATTGTTGTGGATTAGATATCGATTTAAGATTATTGATACTGATGTACTTAATAACTTTTTGTAGCTATCAATGCGATCATAGAGTTTGAAGGCGCCCGCCGCACTCTTAAGTTACCTGTGGTTTGACCTAGGATTAAGACGAGATAGGGGTCAGATAGCAGTTGATCTACTTAAATACAGAATGAAACGAAGTATCAAATTGCACTGCCTTATTTGCTGAGGTATATTTATTTCCCGAATTGTCTAGCTTTATCTTTGCTCGGGTTAAGGCGTCTGGTTCACATTAATTATTTAAATTAAAGCCACCTTTATCAGTGCTAAGCGGCGGCGCCCCGTTTCCTTGAATCTATGTGAGGCTTTATACAACATTATAGCTGTATAATTGCACAGTTATACGACACTACAGTCGTATGGCTTGGCAATTGAATCAATTAAGGCCGTACGGAATTATTATAGTAATTAGTGCAATGATTTATGTTGCGTAAATAGAATAGTCGGGTAAACATAGACAAAAGATAGAAAATTAGTTTGTTAATATTATGAAAATACAAACACACTTACCTTCCTGAGGATTATAGGGTTTAAAAAAAAAAAGTAACTAACGTAAAAGTATATCTAGTTCCCAAAGTACAAGATTGGTTTAATTTAGAGGTAGAGAACCTACCTGGAAGTTATTTTTCTTAACTTTGGAAGTAAAAAGTGGGTTGAAGAAATGGCTAAATGGCTAAACGTTACATACCTAAACGATCACATTGTGGAGAATAAGAAGAAAAGCGCACAGAAATGCGCTCCATGCAGCTATTGTAGTCTCTCAAGTACTGAAGAAGAATGAAAAAATAAATAACAGAGCTAAACAACAGCAAAGCGTTCTTAAAAGCGTGTGGTTTAAGGAGTTAAGTTTCCTATTATTATAGAGATTGTAAGGTGTGGTGCTGGGTCAGAATAACATCGGCCCATATTTTCACGCAGGTATATTATAAAATTAACTCAGGCCTAAAGAGTATCCAGAAAACTTGCAGCAGCTCTATGAATTTCTAGCATGCACCGAGCTCGTCAATCCGCCTGCTCATATCGTGTTGACAAGCCCGATGGTGTAGTGGTTAAGGCCTCTGCGTCCTGAGCAGGAGATCGTGGTTCGAATCCCATCACGTACTAATGTGTTTTGCGGTTGCGCGAATTTTATGTACGTTTATTCGGCGCTTTTACGGTAAAGGAAAAACATTGTGAGAAAATCTGCAGAAACCTATTAAATGTTTCAATTTCCGACTTTGTCTACTCCACTCTGTCCAGTCTTCGGCATCCGCTGATGTTTAAGTACTACATGCACTATAAAAAAATATGTTGAAATTGTTGCCGGGTAAAACAGCAAACCAAAAAGATCTGCCCGTAAACAAACACCGAGTTATTAATAAAGTACGAAATTCACTCGGATTCCATTACTCAATCCCTTCGAGGATATTTAATTAGCAACGTAAACAAGTTGCTTATCCCTCGGCTTACATTAGCTAGGATAATTAAGAGAAAAGTTTTCGAATGCTTAAATTCAAATCCATTGAAAGCTAATATTAGATATCTAAATCCCTCACGGTAAAGGCAGGGTATCAACGGCCAACTAAATCCTATTTTGGCTTAGAAATATAAAACTACTTACTGTATAAGGAGTATTTCATTTGAGCGGTTTAGCCATTTCTGACGTAATCACGTACTTAACACATGTTGAAATAGTAATACCGTTTATTTATTTATTTAACAATTTATTGTACACACTAAAGAACATAAAATACAAACAAAAAGAAACAAGACACAACAGGCACTGCTTATCTCTATGAAGAAAATTCTTACAGCAGACCTACAGAAGTGAGATTTGATGCCGAGAAGCGGATATAACGTGCACAATATTAATTTAAGAGCAAAAATATGATTATAACAAAAACCGTTACTCCAAGGCTTTACCCCTTTACTCACCTTTACCGATTTTTTAAGTACAAGTTTTTGTTTATCGCTCCCAGACAAGCATAAAACAATTTTTATAAATGCCAGCAAAATCACAGCCGTACTAAAATGAATAGCTGTGCTAATTGAGTGTCGAAAAATGCCTCTTTGTGCACACTTGCAACTAACAATAACAGAAAGCAAAAAATATGACACTAAAAAATTATGAAGAAAAAGATTACTTTGGAAAGCCATTTGACTCGTTAATATACTTATTAAAATACGAGTATGTCAAATCTATCAAAGTAAAATATAGGTAATAATTACTATAAATGTAGCAGGATGTCTAATCTAATCATTTAATTATGTCAAATGTTATGAGCTCATTTGTTACTTCTGAAAAATATTAAGTCCTGCTTTTCGTGCGTTGCCTTTACTCTTTTGTAGGTCTGCTGTAAAAAAAAACTGCTGGACCCATTATATCCGTATTCGTTTTTATGTAGGTGCCTATCTATTTTACTGTTTATGTATGTATGCCTATCTATGTTCTGTTTTTGGATACATAAATCATTAAATAGGGTTGACGGTTTCGCAATAATACCAAGATCGTTTTGTCCATAACATGAAATGTGACCCAAATAATAATATTTCTTGTAGCATTTGACTCAATGATATAGTTAAGTACCTTGTCCCTCTTGAGGACTTAATGAATGCTCGTCTCTATCCTCCAGTGGATTGGTAACTAGGTCCCGTAATTACTGTACCGTTGCCATGGTTACTGAGCGAAAAGGGCCTATCATTGCACGAGTTACTTTTTGAAAATTACATTGAAGACGTTTAAAAGGCGAATTATTTAACGAAAGATTTTGATTTAATATTTGAATAGATTAAAGACATAGTGAATACGTTACTACAGCTTTTTTTCAATGGTATAAAAAGTATGTCATAGGAAGTAAGTCATAGGAAAGAAACCATTATACAAAAACAAGTCAACGAATAGCCATTTGATTGTCACCACTTTTCCTTTTAGGGAAGGAACAATTCTGAAAGTGACTATTCATCTTTGTAAGTGCCCTTTCGGCTGATAACTTCCGGATAAAATATGCAAAAATACTTAGGTTTTTGTGCTTGTTTGTGTATTTGATGTTTACAAAGACAAAGGGATGGGGCCGAATGTATATTCTGTTAGTGATGATGACGATAGAAGCTACAATTTTATGAATATTTTAAGTACCTCCTTTTTTATTCTTTTTCTTCATAATTTTTTAGTGTCATATTTTTTGCTTTCTGTTATTGTTAGTTGCAAGTGTGCACAAAGAGGCATTTTTCGACACTCAATTAGCACAGCTATTCATTTTAGTACGGCTGTGATTTTGCTGGCATTTAAAATTGTTTTATGCTTGTCTGGGAGCGATAAACAAAAACTTGTACTTAAAAAATCGGTAAAGGTGAGTAAAGGGGTAAAGCCTTGGAGTAACGGTTTTTGTTATAATCATATTTTTGCTCTTAAATTAATATTGTGCACGTTATATCCGCTTCTCGGCATCAAATCTCACTTCTGTAGGTCTGCTGTAAGAATTTTCTTCATAGAGATAAGCAGTGCCTGTTGTGTCTTGTTTCTTTTTGTTTGTATTTTATGTTCTTTAGTGTGTACAATAAATTGTTAAATAAATAAATAAACGGTATTACTATTTCAACATGTGTTAAGTACGTGATTACGTCAGAAATGGCTAAACCGCTCAAATGAAATACTCCTTATACAGTAAGTAGTTTTATATTTCTAAGCCAAAATAGGATTTAGTTGGCCGTTGATACCCTGCCTTTACCGTGAGGGATTTAGATATCTAATATTAGCTTTCAATGGATTTGAATTTAAGCATTCGAAAACTTTTCTCTTAATTATCCTAGCTAATGTAAGCCGAGGATAAGCAACTTGTTTACGTTGCTAATTAAATATCCTCGAAGGGATTGAGTAATGGAATCCGAGTGAATTTCGTACTTTATTAATAACTCGGTGTTTGTTTACGGGCAGATCTTTTTGGTTTGCTGTTTTACCCGGCAACAATTTCAACATATTTTTTTATAGTGCATGTAGTACTTAAACATCAGCGGATGCCGAAGACTGGACAGAGTGGAGTAGACAAAGTCGGAAATTGAAACATTTAATAGGTGTCGTAGATTGGTCCAAGATTATAACTTTACGCCGAAAAAATTTAGGTAAGTAGTTTTGACACGACAACGTACGTAACGTAAAGACAGAGAATCTATTATACCTATAGGTAATGTGTTAAAAATTGTTGTGGATTAGATATCGATTTAAGATTATTGATACTGATGTACTTAATAACTTTTTGTAGCTATCAATGCGATCATAGAGTTTGAAGGCGCCCGCCGCACTCTTAAGTTACCTGTGGTTTGACCTAGGATTAAGACGAGATAGGGGTCAGATAGCAGTTGATCTACTTAAATACAGAATGAAACGAAGTATCAAATTGCACTGCCTTATTTGCTGAGGTATATTTATTTCCCGAATTGTCTAGCTTTATCTTTGCTCGGGTTAAGGCGTCTGGTTCACATTAATTATTTAAATTAAAGCCACCTTTATCAGTGCTAAGCGGCGGCGCCCCGTTTCCTTGAATCTATGTGAGGCTTTATACAACATTATAGCTGTATAATTGCACAGTTATACGACACTACAGTCGTATGGCTTGGCAATTGAATCAATTAAGGCCGTACGGAATTATTATAGTAATTAGTGCAATGATTTATGTTGCGTAAATAGAATAGTCGGGTAAACATAGACAAAAGATAGAAAATTAGTTTGTTAATATTATGAAAATACAAACACACTTACCTTCCTGAGGATTATAGGGTTTAAAAAAAAAAGTAACTAACGTAAAAGTATATCTTAG